>VMDO01008071.1:0-86464 GCA_007922755.1 Pedetes capensis | reverse complement strand
GGAGGATGGGCGCTGACCTTGGAGACAGATCCCAAGGACCAAGTGTAATCTCCCTTCCTGCTGTCTGCCCCTCGCAGGGTCTGTCAAGGCAAAAGTGCGCCTCGAGGACAGGAGGACCCGGCCAAGATCGCCAGCGAGCACCGCTGCCCAGGAGCGCTGCAGGGACGCCCGTGAGGCCCCGCCCTCCTCTCCAAAGCGCAGCCGCCACCTGTCGCCAGCCGCCCGCACGCCCCCACCGCTGCCGCTGCCTTCCAGAGTCTCCAGCAAAGTGCACGCGCTGGAGGTGGCCCTGGGCGAGCTGCAGGCTCCCGGGGGCGCCTTCCTGCGCGTCCCTGCCCGCGGCACGCAGCCGTCGGTGTCGCAGCGCGCCTGGCTGTGCTGGCAGCTGTCGCACGCTGGAGCCGCGCTGCACTGGGCGCTCGCCAGGCTGAGCGCAGTGCTGGCTGCTCAGTCCTGGCCTGGCGGCCCGCCGGGCTCCACGCCGGCTCCTGCGTGGGGTGAGGGGGCGCAGCCCAGCGAGCCTTCGCGGCTGTCCCAGGGCCCAGCCCCGCCTCCGGGAGAGAAGCCGGTCTGTGCCCCGCAGGCGCCCTGTGCGCTGGATCCTTGTAGACGGAAAACACCCTGAAGCTGGAAGCACCCCAAGGCCGACACGTGCGGGGCCTACGTGATGGAAGACCTTCCCTTATGTGGACCCTTACACCTTTGCATGCTTCATGTATTACTTTCGAAACTCTCCCAATGAAATTAGGAAATAGGTATTGTGTATCAATGAAATTAGGAAATAGGTATTGTGTATCTAGGAGATAGGTATATATGTATATCTAATATCTAATATCTAGTATCTAATATCTATATATAAATGTATATATTAAATATAAAATATATTTCTGTACATATACAAAATATATATGTATATGTACACACACACACACACACACACACACACACACACACACACACACACCCTTCACTGCACTGCTGTTGGAATTGGATTACCTCTATATGGCTTTCCTTGTGGTGAGCACTTAGACACCTACCTGTGATCAAGCCTTTAAATGAGATGAACAAACTGGATTGAGGAATTTTCTGTGTATTTTATTGACGAGTGAAAACCACTTTTTCCTTTATTCATAGGCTATTAGATTTCCATGTGAGAGAATGAAAATCCCTAGTATTCCAACTTTGTGATATTTTGATTAAGTTTATCCATTTGTTTTCCTATTTTAATTATTCTTCATTTTACCCCCTCGTTTTGCCTTGTTTCAACATTGTGTTGCATTAGTTTTTGTTTATAGAGATTTTATTGACCTCTTTGTAATGCGTATGGTGTAAATTCATATATCAATAAAGTATTTACAAATGTACACATTCCTGTTGCTTGCATTCCTAATCTCTTTTTATCAGGTCACTTAGACTCCATTACTCCAACCCAATGCCAAGAAATGGACCTCATCCTCTTTTTTAAAGGAATTCTTTTGGACAGTTATATTAATATATACAAAAATTCATGCATAAGTATATAACACACACACTGATTCTTATAGGTTCTTCCAAATTGACTCAATTATAGGACTTTCTCTTTTCTTATTAATCCTAAGTAGCAAATTGATTAACTCACTCTGTGGAGAACTGATTGGACCTCATTAATAAATTGTAAATTTCCTAGTCACCATCCCATCTCCCATTTGTGGGGTCAGGGACTCAGGACCCAGTCATCCCAGGTCTCAGCTGAAGATCTGAGGGCACATGAGACCTCCCTGGTTAACCCATACCCAGAACTGCTGTTACTGGGCCTGCACCACACTATGAAAACTGTTCTGGATTTCCCAGGGGGTTAGAGAGTACCCAAACATGGTGGGTCCCTGGGGCCTGCCTAACCCTCTTGGAGGACAGACTCTGTCCTCCATGGCAACTGACCCTTCCCCAACTTCCAGGTACCTCACTCTTCCCTCCTCCCATCCAGTGAGCCAAGATGGCGCTGGCCAGCTCAGGCTTCCTCGAGGCCTGATTGGCTGAGCCCCCGTCTGCCTCCTCATTGCCCTTGCCCTTGTGCCACCCATGAGCACTTCCCTGATTAGCCAGCTGTCAATCCTTGACAGTTGGATGACAGTTGGCTTAAGGAGATAAAAGCCCCTGACCCCAGAGCCCAACAGCTCATTCTGAACTCCAACTAGGGATATAGCTCAGAGCTTTCACCTGAACATGCCCTAAGGAGAGCTCACCCAGTCCTCTGGCCCCATAAGGACCAGAGGCCTGCACTTGCCTTACCCACCTAGCCTTCAGCCTACCCTTAGCCTGCCTTCATCCTTCAGCTGACCTGCTTCCATCCTTGCCTCTGCCTGCCTGCCTGCCTGCCTGCCTGCATCCTCAGGATCTTCACCTCTCCTCCTCAACCAATGGATCGAGTGCTTCGAGAGGCAAGCCTCCGAGAGCCAAGCTCAGGGCCTCCAAAGCGGTGAAGGCTCCACGACCGGGCGAGCAACAACACCCAGGAGTCCCTGCCCCAGCGGCTGGGATAGCAGCTGAGCACCTTCCCCCGCTTTCAGCCTTTCCTGCCCCATCCACCTACACTTTCCCTTTCCCTGTAAATAAACCTGCCTGTTTCACCACTCCTGAGTGTGAAGCTCTGTTCCCTGGCCTCAGTTCTTTGCAGGGTGCAGTGTTGGGGCACCCAGTTGCACAACGCACAACGCAGAGGGTCACGTGTTTGAGCCCAACAGAAAACCACTCACACTAGTAGCTACTAGTAGCTAGTAGAAGTGAAGAGCTAAAGGTACAGACTCTTTGTTCCATTTTTCCAGTTAGAAGCTTTGATGACACAGATATGGGTAAAAATGAGGACTGCTCTGATGTCTCTGGTCTTTTATGTGTCATGGGGCTGAGTAGGGATTTCATCTGAGCCCCCAGCCCTCTGTGTTGGTTAGGCAAGAAGCAGGACATTCTGTAGTTAATGCCTTGTCCATGAACCCCGAATCCAATCTAACATACAAAGATCCCAGTGTAACTGCTCGAGCCCCCAGGGGCGCCTGACAACATACTCCTGCTCATTGTCATCACATGAGTCCGGAAAGGAGGTGTTAAGGCCTCTTCCTCAGAGACACTGATGACATCCCATCGTAGGGTCTCTCAGCACATGTTTTCTTTGAGCTTAAAGACAAATCCCAGGAAAGCTCCTCAGAGATGGCATCAAAGTTCCCTTCACATCAGCCTCAAGGAGATGAGTCATGGGGCTCTGTGTGTGTGTGTGTGTGTGTGTGTGTGTGTGTGTAACGTAAGCATTTACTTAACAAGTATGTTTGAACATCTACTAGGGGCCAGGTAGCAGTGATAAAGGGTACACAGCCATGACAAACAGATAACAGCACCTCCCCTTCTTAGTAGCAGGGCCCTGCTCTGTGGGAGAGAGTAAAAAATAATAAAAAATACATATATAAATTATGTGGTATATTAGAAATGGAACATTATATGCAATATGAATGCCATGGAGGTTTTTAAAAAACAGAGAAGGGGAAATGGGATTTTAATTTTAAAAATGGTTGTCAGAAAAGTAATCTCAGAGAAATCAACATTTGAGCAAAGTCTGAAGGAGATGGAAGGCTGAGCCATAGTGACACTATAAAGAACAGAATGAAACACTCCTTGACACTGTCGTGCACATGATCTTCATGTTTAAGCCCATTGTTACAACCACTGTGTCAATCCATCTACTTGAGAGTCTCCCATTTGTTCATTGACTTGCCACTCTCCCAAACATGATGTCTGTGGGTCGCCTCTCCCCACAGCCAGACCTGGCTAGCTCTCCTCCTTGGACCAGGTCAGGGCCCCACACGGGATGGCGGCGGGGGGAGGGGGGAGGTGAGGCATGGCAGATGCAGTTAAGGACAGATGGCTTCAGGATGCCTTCAGCATCCTGAAGATTTTATTGTACAGATCCTTTAAAGAAAGCCCTCAAGCCCGCCCTTCAGGATAGCAGAAGTGTCACAGCTCCGGCCTCAGTGGCGGCTGTCAAGATCCCAGCATCCCGGATGTCCTCCCAGTAGATTGGTTTCTCCTCTGCTGCGGTTGGTTCCTAATGTTCTCTGTCTCTCTCTGGAGATAGAGTGGCCTCTGCGAGGACAGGCTGACTTCTCTCTTGGTCCGGCGAGTGCGACCTCCAGGATGATGGGGCAGTAGGACTGTGCAGTGGTATGGCAGGGCTCAGATGGAGATGGAATGGCTTCTGAGTGCCTGGTGCCCTGTCCTTATATAGTTGTTGTTGTTGTTGGGTGCCGTCGAGTCGGTATCTGACTCATAGAGACCCTCACAGGGTTTTCAATGGCTGACTGTTTTCGGGATTGCCTTGGGAGTGGATTGCCAGGCACTTCTCCCATTTTTGCGGTGCTGGGAATTGAACCCGGGACCTCAGAGACTGCAGCGTAGTGCTCTACCCACTGAGCCCAATCCCAGCCTCAAAATGGCCGTAAGCCAATCATATAGTGGCTCAAGGGGCTGAGTACAACCAATAAAAATGGACATTTACATCACTGGGGGCCATCTTGCCTCAGGCCTTACATCAGACCTCCAGGTGGGCTAGATAGGCCCCTATCCAAACCGAACCTCCTCCCTATCCCTTGGGGCTATCCCATAATATGCCCTACAGATGTCCTGGGATTAGATGGTGGCAATGGCTGCACAGCATTGTGAATACTTCAAAACCCATGGAATTGTACACAAAGTGGTTCAAATGGTGAACTTTATGATATGTGAAACTTAAAATCTGAAAAAAAAAAGAAAAGAAAGAAAAAAGAAATGAATCCAAAGTTTTTGCTGTTGTAGTTATTTGTTTCTTTGTTTTTGTCTTAGCTACTAGAAAAATAGAATTGCCATTTCCTAAGATGGAGAATCCTTTGGCTGGGAGAATTAGTGGGATGGGAGGAGATAAATCTGAGTTCAGAGATCTTGGGTAGAGACAGAAATTTTGTACCTTCTATATGTAGATGGCCTTTGACGGTATTCAAAGCCATGATTGAAAGAGATCACAAAAGACGTGGGTGTACATAGAAAAGTGGTCCCAAGACTGAACGCTGTGACACTCCAAGGCAAGAGCGTGGGTGGGTGAAGGGGAATCTGAACAGTAGGAGGAGGCCTACTGAGGAGGTCAGGCCACGGAGTACGTGGAGTGGCCCCTCCTGTTTATCCTTCCAAGTCAGAGCTCTGGCTTCCTTGGATGGGGAGATGCCTCCCCTTTTTTCCTGTCACCTCAACTACTTTTGTTCATGGCTCTGTAAAAAATGAATGGCCCTTTCCTAACTTTTTTTTTTTTCTTTTTCTTTTTCCTTTTTTTTTTTTTTTTTTTTTTTTTTTTTTTTTTTTTTTTTTTTTTTTTTTTTTTTTTTTTTTTTTTTTTTTTTTTTTTTTTTTGTGGTACTGGGGGTTGAACACCCAGGGCCTTGCACTTGCATTCTTTGCAAGTGCTGGAACACTGACCTGCACCCCCAGCCCATTTTTTCAGTTTTTGAGACAGGGTCTCGCTAAATTACACAGACTGCTTCTGGTCTCGAACTTGCGATCCTCCTGCCTCTGCCCCCCCCCCCCCCAGCTGCTGGGATTATAGGCGTGAGCCACAGCACCCACCTTATTTCCTAACTTCTTGTAACTGCCTGAGGACAGAGATTGCACCTGAGAATTTCTGTCCCAAGTGCTGTGTCAGTGGATAGGTGGCTGGGCTCAGGGCCCCTGGCTGCTCTTTCTCTGTAGAGATTGTCTGCTGTCCTGATTAAATAGGAGGCCAATAGACTGGAGCAGCAATAATGTCCCGGGCTCCTCCCTAAGCAAACCAAAACCTTTTCTTGTCCAATACTAGCTGGGAGGAAATGAAAATTAAACTTAGCCAATCAGAAACCTGTAACTAACTTCCGGTTACATAACTGGGGGCTTTCCACTTGGATAGTTCAAATAAAGCAATTCCATAAATGTAACAAATTAGTTTCTTTGCTTTGCTTCCTTCTCTGTAAAATCCTTTCCTTCTAGCCCCTCAAGTGGAAACCCAAGCCAAGGACTGATTTGTGAATTGCTGTTTGCTCAGATAAACTCTTTAAAAACATTACCATGCTTCAGTTTGGCCAGGTTTGGTTCTGGCATGGAGACTGGTCAGTGGGAGTGGGACCTGTACCCATGTGGAGAGAAGTGGTCAGCTGCCAGTGCCAGGGGAGGTCTGCCTGGGAAGGACTCAGTTTGGGAGAGGCGACCAAAATGCATAGCCTAAAGGACCAGAAGGGAAGGACACTCAGCATGGTGTGGGTGTTTACACTGTGGCAGGGCGGAGTCCTGTGGTTTCCTAATCCGCTTGAGTAGGAGATGTTGACTGGGTACTCTGTGTGCACTGGGCCTAAGGCCACAGGCCAGCAATTAAGACTGTCCTGGAGGAGGAACTGAACTAGTAACCATAACCACAAAGTGCCACCAGAGCTTCCAGGAGGAAGGGACTAATTGTGTGGCAAGCTATTAGGTTTGGTATGGGCTGATGATTAATCAACAAGTATTTGATCATTTAGAACATTTTTAGCTCTCCATGTTGTTGCTATTGTTAGGTGCCATTGAGTTGAGTCTGACTCATACCAAACCTATGTATAACTCACAAAACACTCCCCAATTCTGTGCCAGATACACAGTCCTTTTTAGGTTTAAGCTCGTTGTTGTAGCCACTATGTCAATCCATCTAGTTGAGGGTCTTCCTTTTTTTCATTGACCTGTCACTCTCCCAGACATGATGTCTTTCTCCAGGGATTGGTACCTCCTGACAATATGTCCAAAATACATAAGACACAGTGTAGCCACCCTGGCTTCCAAGGAACACTCTGGTTGCACTTCTAGGACAGATCTGTTGGTTCTTTTGACGGTCCATGGTATATTCAATATTCGTCTCCAGCACCATAGTTCAAAAGTATCAATTCTTCTCCTGTCTCCCTTATTCAACATCCAGCTTTCACAACCATATGAAGAGACTGAAAATACCATGGCATGAGTCAGGCATACTTTCATCTTCAATGTGACATCTTTCATTTTTAGCACTTTAAAGAGATCTTTTGCCACAGCTTTTCCCAGTGCAATGTGTCCTTTGATTTCTTGACTGCTGCTTCCACTGGTGTTGATTATTGAAACAACTAAAGCAAAATCTTGGACAACCTCAATCTTTTCTCCATTTATCATGTAACTGTGTACTGACTCAGATGTAAGGATTTTTGTTTTATTGATATTGAGGCACAATCCGTACTGAAGGCTGTGTTCTTTGATCTTCATCAGTAAAGTTTTCTTTTTTCCTTTTTCTTTTTTTGCAGTACTGGGAGTTGAACCCAGGGCCTCGTACTTGCATGCTTTGCAAATGCTGTACCATTAAGCTGTATCCCCAGCCCGTTTTTTTAGTTTTTGAGACAGGGTCTTGCTAAATTATACAGACTGCCTCTGGTCTTGAACTTGTGATCCTCCTGCCTCTGCCTCCTGAGTCACTGGGATTACAGGTGTGCAATCACCATGACCGGCCATCAGTAAATTTTTCAGATCCTCTGATAGTGCCAGTTATTACTCAATATGAAATTTCACAAAGAAGGATAGCTGTGTTATAACACCCGTGCAGGCAGATCAATGTGGACCTGCATAATCAAAGACCACAAGAATAAGATATAATTGGGTTTTTCCTAAAGGATTTCTATGAATGATCTGGGTGGAGTAGGGGAGGCATTCTACCTGAGGGACTGAGGACTTTTTAGACAAATATGGCTTTCTTAGGTCAGAGAGAGGAGAGTTTGTGCTTTGACTCTTTTGCTTAATGGGAAGTTATATAAACTCTCAGAGTCTCAGTTCCTTTCTTTCTTTCTTTCTTTCTTTCTTTCTTTCTTTCTTTTTTAGTTGATGAATGTTAGTAGGGTACAGAACAATAAGTTATTTGATACATCCATATGCCACTATTAGATCAGTTTTGCTTACACATTCATCACCTTACATATTTTAGAGAGCATTATGGATGAATGAAGAAAAGAAAAAAAAAGAAAAAGGTAGAAATTTTAGTTAATATGTAATGACAGTCGTGTGCAACCATGGGTTTTAACCTCATTGATTTTTTCCTTTTTATTCTTTGCCTTCTTGTTTTTCTTCCTTTTTTCCTTTCATATATTCATATAACTGCATCCTATATTTTATGTTTTTCCTCTCCCTCTTTACCCTATACAATAAGCAATAATTTTACACATATGTTGTTGTTGTTGTTGTAAGGTGCCATCGAGTCGGTATCCGGCTCATAGCAACCCTCAGGGTTTTCAATGGCTGACTGTTTTGGGATTGCCTTGGGAGTGGATTGCCAGGTCCTTCTCCCATTTTTGCAGTGCTGGGAATTGAACTCGGGACCTTAGAGACTGCAGCGCAGCACTCTACCAACTGAGCTAAGTCCCAGCCCCCTTACATATATAGGTATATAAAATGAACAATCATACTTAACTAAGAATGGAAAATACAAATGGACCCAACAGGAGAGGGGAGGGGATCAGCCGGTGAGAGCAGAGGTTGGTAAAGGGAGAAAAAGAAGGAGAACAATGTAGAGAGACTCAGTTTCTTAGTTGAAAAATGGGTTAATAGAAACTGTGGTGGAGTGATGTTGAAGAATTCAATAAAATAGTGTGTGTAAAGTGCCCAGCACAATGCCCACACTTAGTAAATATAGAGGAGGCTAGAACTGTTATTGTTATTGATGATTACTGCTAACAGCATTCACCTTTTGGAGAATATTTGGTTTTTCCCCATTAAGATTACCAAATCATAAGTAACACTTCATTATCCATTTTTTTATATCTAGAATTTCTGTATTTTGGCTTATTTCCTCAAAGTTGACTCCCACAATTAATTCATGAACATTTTCACTCTCTTGATATATTTTTGCCAAAATGCTTCCCAAAGATAATTCCCCTAATTTATAATCCTATAAATTCCCATCACTTACACTGGCACTCAGTCTCTTTTTATCTCTTAATGTAAGAAGCAGAACCATAAAGCGTCTTATTTTAGATGACAACACTTTAATTACATGGAATAATTTTATCCATATGCGTTACTAAGGTTTCTTGCTTTGTAAATTATATAGCTCCATTTTCGAAATCTTAACATTTATTTGAACCACCAATATGAATTCTTCCCTTTTGATGTTTTATAAAAATGTTTGAATATGCAATAGGTACTTATGCCTTTTAGATAAAAGTTTAACTGGATGAAAGTGTGTGATTGCAAATTTGTTACTGTCAATTCCACTTTCTAGAGAGAACCAGGACAATTGTTTCATGGCCTTGGTTTTTCCCATGAATATAAAGCATATTTGTGAAATGTATATAAACCTTTCTAAATACAAAAATTGAATTATACCATATATATTGTTCTTTCATTTAAAAATATACTCTGAAGCTGAGTATCTCTAATCACTATGTGTATATCTGCCTTATTCTTTTTAGCAGCTTTGTAGTGTCCAGTTGTGTGGGCTGCTTTATGCTTTATTTATGTGCTTCATGACATTCGATTCATATACCTTTTGCACATTTTTTTTGGACAGAATCAATTTTTGGAGGTGGAATTGCTAAATCAAAAGATGCATTCTAAAAAAAAAAAAATTTAAGACAGGGTCTTGCTATGTACCTCAGTCTGGGCTGAAACTCACTATATAGCCCAGACTGACCTGGAACTCAGGATCTTCCTGCCCAATCTCTGGGGTTTTGGTTTTGTTTTGTTTTGTTTTGTTTTTGTTGTTGTTGTTGTTGTTCTGTTTTTTGTTTTGTTTGCCATACTGGGGGATTGAATCCAAGACCTCACACATACTTTGCAAATCCTCTACCACAGAACCACACACCACCCCGTTTTTTAATTTTTTATCATGAGACACGGTCTTGTCAAACTACACAGGCTGCCTCTGACTTCAAACTTGGGATCCTCCTGCCTCTGCCACCCAAGTTGCTGAAATTATAGGTGTGTACCACCGTGCCCAACTCTGTCTCAGTCTCCTGAGTGCTGGGATTACAGGCCTTCATGCTATCACAGCTGGCTTTGTATTTGTTTGTTTGTTTTATGGAGCTGGGGATAGAACTCCATCCATTTGAGGTAAGCATTCTAACAGTAAGATAATCCCTAGCCCTTAAAATTTTTAATAATTGTATTTAAATGGACCTCTTAAATGTATTCACTTATAAACTAGACACTTTATGTGAGTGCCTATTTCCCCATAATCCTGACAGTTACAGCCTTTAGCTATCTTTTTAGCCTTTGCAGGAACATGATCAAGAAGTACAAATATAGCCACTTCTAAGCCTACCATAGACAACCTGCCACTCTCAGTAGATCTAATAGCAGAGTAATAGTTCTTTGAGAGGGGTAAAATGAGTATTAGGTGATTCAAGCAGAAGCTTCATCAAAACTTGGTCTTGGTAAGCAAGGTACAGATAGGGTCTGGGCCAGGATTACCTGGACATTGCTAAGTTAAAGGGAATAAAAATGCAGAACATTTTGATGATCTTGCTTAACATATCTATCTTGTGAATTACCAAGTTCCAATTTGGATGAGGTTTTTTTGTTTGTTTCTATATCCGGTACACCACTGTCATCCTGGGATATCCGTTCACCATCATTCTAGGATCCCCTTTGCTTCTCTCTTGTACACTTGGAGTCCTGTAAATTGAATCTCATGACTTCCTCTTTCTTAGTTTACTTCCTAGTTTTAAGGAAACACATCCGTAAGAAGCTTCCTGGGTCACAGTGCATGGGAAATTTTTTAAGATTTCAAAGGATACACAATATTTTTTTCTATTATTACATTTGATCTTTAATTTGACTGAATATAGAATTCTGAAATGGATGTCATTTTTCCTTAGAATTTGGGAAACATTCTTCCATTGTCTTTTACTTGTCAGGGTTGCTATTGAGAATTTCAAAGCCATTATGATTACAAATCTTGTGTGTGTGACTTTTATTCCTCTGTAAGATTGCAGAGTTTTACTTTTTCTCCTTTATTCTGAAATGTTATGATGCTATGCTTTATTGTGGTTCTATTTTCTTTATTCTTTTTTTTCCCTTTGTTTTGCTGTTCTCTTGGGAGTTCCTTTTAGTTCAAAAATTGTATACTTCAGTTCTGGAAAATTCTTTAGAATTCTTTCACTGATAATGTTCATATCTTCTGTTTTTCCTCTTTTTGGAACTTCTCTAATTTCCTTCCTTCTTTCTTTCCTTCCTTCCTGCATTTTTCCTTTCTTCCTTCTGTTTCCCTTCACTGCTCATTCCAGAGATACCCAGGGCTACTAGTGTGGAAACAGAAAAAGTTTACAGAAAAAGACTTGTCGTAATCCCATTGATGCTTTGAGAACCAGCCTCAACCAGACCTCAAGGTCCCTTGGTAAGGATAACTGACGACTGGAATTTCTGTGAGTGAGGCTGACCTCTAAGAAATAGAAAATTTTAAAGGGGGGCTTGCCTAGCACCAAGTAGACTAGCTCCGATTAGACTCCAAGGTCTCCAGATAAGGGAAGTTACAGCACTAAACAGGATGTACAAGATAAATTAGTCAGAAGGAAGACATCTAGAGTTTATCTCAAGGACAGGCTGACCACTGAGGAATGAGAAATCACTCTGTGCTCCCCTCCCCTTAACCGCTAATTTTCACTTGTGTAGCCTTGCTTCTCCGCCCCTATCCTATAAAGCCCCTAATTAATGTGAGTCGGCTGCTGCTTTCTGAAAGTCCACTCCCGGGACTGAAAGTAGCCAGCTGGCCAGTCTAAATAAACTTTTCTGCTCCCAATCCATTTGTTTGTGTTTTGTGTCTTGTTTGTGTTTGTGTCTTGTTTGTGTATTTTTTCTGGGGTCGAGCTGCTGGGTACAACACTAATTCCTGAGCATCTTGCAGACTCATATATTGGCTTCCCATTTGCTAGTTTAGGATTGTGATTCCCAGTTTTCAAAATGTCACTTCTGCTCTATCCTCTCCTATTTTCCTGTTCTTGGGTTTTATGTCCTTGCAAAAAAAAGTCCTTCTGTGATTTTAGAGAGGTTTTAGAAGGATCAAAATCTGTTGCATATATTTAGTCTGTCACCTTTTGTTAGGTCAGATCAGGGTGACCAGTACTGAAATGTAAACAGACTGAGATACCAGGACACAGACTGGCGCGTGAGTACAATATTACCATGGTGTAATCCCATGTAACTGTGATGTGATTGAGCAATGGTCTTAGCAATTAGCCCTGATTGTGTAAAAGCCTTAAGAAGCCCCTCCCCTCAGCACTGGGCACAGAGAGGATGGGATGAACAGAGAGAATAGGCCATATGGAAAGGAGGGACCATGGAGAGGATTAGGGGGCATGAAGAGCACAGCCATGGGCAGTGGTACCACACAGGGAACAGAGAGACACACCCTAGAATAAAGCACATCCCACCTGCCTTTGGCTCCTTGAGCATGTTTTGGTTTCTCCGTGTGCCCCAAGCAACCCTCCCTGGCCTAGGAGCCTAGGTTGGGTTCAACACCTTTATTTCTACCTTCTTCAGAGAGTTTTTGCCTGATTATGGAATGTTAGCATTCTGGAAACAACCGTAAGGAAAAGAAAAACATAAACACCCTCTAAAATGCTTCCTGTCTCTTCCACGCGTGTGCCCATTCCCATATCTCTGCAGGATGTTTATATGGATAATTGGTCACTAAGAAAGGACGTACTTGGTGTTTTAGGAAGCACTGACTTTTGTGGAGGTGGTTGTGAACTTTGCTGAAGAATGGGAAGAGCTGAGCCCTGTTCAAAGGAAACTATACAGGGACATGGGTCTGGGATTTAGCTCAGTTGGTAGAGTGCTGCGCTGCAGTCTCTGAGGTCCCGAGTTCAATTCCCAGCACCGCAAAAATGGGAGAAGGGCCTGGCAATCCACTCCCAAGGTAATCCCAAAACAGTCAGCCATTGAAAACCCTATGAGGGTCGCTATGAGTCAGATACCAACTCGACGGCACCTAACAACATACAGGGACATGCTGTTGGAGAATTACAGAAACCTAGTCTTACTGGGCCTGCAGCCTTAGCCCTGTGGCATCTGATCCCGTCAGATCTCTGAAGCTAAGCAGGGTTGGGCCTGGTTAGTACTTGGATGGGAGATTGCCTGGGAACACCAGGTGCTGTGGGCTAGGGGATAGACCCGGAAACCCACTCCCAAAAATCAATCAGCCATTGAAAACCCTATGAATAGCAGAGAAGCACTGACAATAGTGTTTCCCCTGTTGTATGTAGGGTCGCTATGAGTCAGATACCAACTGGACGGCACCTAACAACAACAACAACAACAGTCTTACTGGAGATGGGCAACTTCTCATATTTGAAGATCCACGTGGTAGCATGACTGCTCCTTAAAATTACTAAAAGCTGTGGGATTCAGGAAATACTTAGCTGGGCTTTGACTATTGGGATCATACTTTTCCTCCTCACTTTCAAGCACAGGGATAAGATGTTTCTGGTCCTCACCCCAAAGTAAAGGTATTTATGCTTGAGAGTTACAAATGAGCCTCTCTTATAGAAACCTTTTCCATCTTTAGAGATCTTCAAGATCCTAGAGCCTGAGATTGATTTTTCAGAATCTCTGAGCCCATGGCATAGTCACACCAGTCCTTTGTCTTTCTCACTGCTTAGGGAGTCAACTCTTCAAACCTGATGGGATCTTCCAGCTGCGACAGAAAGATCTGTGGGTGATGGAGAGAGAAATCCGAGGAACTCACTATCCTGGTAAGAACAAGCAGCAAGGGGATCTTGTGACTGTCTGCCTCCCTAGTAAGCAGAAGCATGGCTCCTTTTGAAGCATTGTTAAAGTAGCCTCACTGATCCTAACTGATCTGTGAAGGTGACAGGGGCCACTTGTGGGAACACCTTCAGAACCCTTCATGTCATTTTCACATGCCAGCTTCCCACCATGTCTTTTCATTCTTTGCCCTTTTTTCATAGATGAAACTGTGCTTTCATTGTGTCTTCACTTTTCTTATCATCCCCAGGTCTTCCTCTGGGCATAACTCTTTCTTTTGACATTCAGACATACATAACTCTTCTTGTATCAGTTAGGAACAGGTATTAATGCTTAGAACAGAAAAGACAATTTATAATGACTTACGTTTTATTTTTCATAGGTAACAGGAAGAGAAGAGACAGTCTAGAAATGAAAAGGTGGTCCCACTGTGCCACCAGGAGCCCTGCTTTTCTTTCTGCCTCCTTATCCCTGCTGGTTTTATTCTCATGCTTATTGCCTGTTGAGGTCCACTCAGGCCCTGCAAAAGATCACGGAGCTTCACCACAACCCCAGTACGCTTGGGGACCCTCGGGGGTGGGCAAGAGCTGGTCACTGGCTCCAGGAAGGACCTTGGGAGCCTTCAAGAACAAATAGGAACTTTATTAGGCTACTCCTTTGCAGGAGAGCCTAAAGACTCTATATAACAGCTCTATATAACAGCTCTATATAACAGCTCTCTAGCTGGCAGCACGGGTTGCTGCTGCTACAATGGGATAACAGCTCTATATCAGAGTGCCAAATAGCTCTGATCTCCTCCATGGCTGTGCTGATGGTCTGAGGACATTGCCTCTCACTAGTCGTCTTCTCCTCTTCTAACCTCCCTGGGGTGAGGGGAAGGGTGTTTGAGAGTTCTTCTTGGCCTGCTCAAGGTCTTCTTTCTTGACTGTTGAAGCCTTGCCACTCCACGGGTTGACTGAAGGTCGAGACGATTGAAGCGGCGAAATCACATTCAGGGTGTAACAATCAGAGTCAAGGAGATCAGGAAGAAACGAATAGACACCTGAGGTAATTGGTGGTCTACTTACATACACTCTAGGTGGGGGTGTGAACCAGGGTGCAAACCCATCAGACAGCGGCTCATGCCAGGAGGAGCAGCTCTCCGTGTGAGGGCTTAGAAAACTGCACTTACGATTGGGGGTTAGGTGCAAACTGGACCAGTCATTGAACCTGCCTTAATAACCAATTGGACAGGTCTAGGCAGCCAATCAGGCTGAAAAAGGCCACACCAGAGCTGGGCTGTTCGATTAAGGGTTAAAGGTAACCAGATGTGGCAGAAACAGGGCAGGATCTGGGGAGGGGCCAGACCTCCTGGACTGAGTGGGCTTCGGCCCCACACCCTCCCCCTCCACCTCGGGAGTGTCCAGATAATCCCTACAATTGCCTTTTGGCTACAAGATGGTTTAACTTCTAGCATAGGATCCTGCTTGTAACAAGAAAAGAAGGAGAGTGAAAGGGCAACAATCTTGCTCTTCTTGAGTTTGCCTCATTGTAAAGAACTTTCCTGGGACCCCACTCTGGAACTTGCCTTTGCATCTCATTGGCCAAGAATTGTTGTGTGGCCAATTTTTTTTTTTTTTTCGGTACTTAGGGCTAGGGCCTCGCACATATTTTGTAAACTATCTATCACTGAGCTGTCCCCCCAGCCCATTTATTTATTTTTTTATTTTGAATTTGGGTCTTGCTAAGTTATGCAGCTTCCCTCTGGCCTGAAACCTGCAGTCCTCCTGCCTCCGCCTCCTGAGTCACTGGGATTACAGGTGTACACCACCATGCCCAGATGTGAAAATTATAAAAGCTTTTAAAAACAAAATACTTGAATCAATGATGAAAGAATAAAATATGACAAGAAAATACAGGTGAATTTTTATATAGTCATGGGGTACAGAGGCCTTTCTGAATGTGGCATCTACGTCAGGAAGTAACATCATGAATAAAATTTTCTGATGAAAATATATATTAAAATTAAAGTATTTAGAATATAAAAGAATTTTAAGGTAAAAGACAATAGTATAACTGTGTTAGTTACTGTTGTCATCACCATGGCAAAACAACTTAAGAAAGGAAAATTTTATTGTGGCTCATGCTCCATGGGGGGTTGGCCCCATGCACTTGGGCAGAAGAACATCACGGTGACAGGAGCAAGTGTCAGAGGAGGTTCTTCTCATGGCAGCTAGGAATCAGAGAGAGAGATAGCAAGGGGCCAGGGACAAGATATCGTCAAAGACACACCCCCAGTGACCTACTTCCTACAGCTAGGCCCCACCTCCTAAAGTTTCCAGAACCTCGTAAAATAGCACCACTAGCTGGGGACCTAGGCTTCAATACATGACTCTTCTGGGGAGACATTTCATACATATCCAAACCATAACAATAACCATCTACGATGTGCTGTTTGTGTCTGCGCATGCGCACGTGCATACACAGCCTTTTCAATCAACATGAAAAGTACTGATACTTCCATGGAAAAGTTGTCCAAGTACGAGAGCACTCTATTCATACACTATCTCACCATTAGAGTTTCCAAAGCTTTCTTAATTATTCTCTCTTCTTTAGTCCAGAAGAATTTTTGGATCATTTTGGAATTTTCCAAAATCTCATTGAAGTATTTGTAGAAGAATGACTTTTGACCAACTTATATGCAGCTACAGACCTCTTCATGACCTGAGGCAGAGATTCTAATCTGAGGACTCTGCAGACAGAGTTCCCGGAATTACCAGGGATCCTGAGAGCAGACTGTTGGAGTACCAACTGCTTCCTGTCATTTCGAGTTTCTATAGATGCATATCTTAGTCATTATGAAGATAATAATTAATGTATGCTGAATCTTATATTACTCACCCGCATTGTTTTCTATGCAGCTCTGTTCCTATGGCATGGTGGACTTATGTTGTCCTCTAAGCTGACCTTGAGTCTTTGTTTAACCATAATAAAAAGAGACACAGCCCTCTAGGATGTGCTCAAACTCCTGAGAGGGTTGAGTCCTCCATTGTGATTCTCTCATCTGCTGAGTCTACCTGGTTTTTGGGAACCAACGGATGACAAATTTTAGTAAAAACCTATAAATTAACTTGGGAAGAATCACCTTCCCTCAAATTAATTTATAGTCTCTTTGTTTGCTAGAGAGATGTTCCCACTTTTCCTTTAAAGTGTGTAATAGGGCCTGGTGCCATGGTGCACTCCTATAATCCCAGAGATTTGGGAGGTGAGGCAGGATGATTTTGAGTTTGAGGCCAGAGGCACCTGTGCAACTTAGCGAGACCCTGATTCAAAATGACAAATTTAAAAATGGGCTGGGGTGCAGCTCAGTAATAAAGCACTTGCAAAGTATGCATGAGGTCCTGGGTTCAACTCCCAAGTACAGAAAACAAAAGTGTATAATAGGGCAGGGTACAATGGTGAATGCCTGTAATCCCAGAGACTCAGGAGGCAGATGTAAGAGGATCACAAATTTGAGGCCACAGGTAGCCTGTGTAATTTAGCAAGACCCTGTCTCAAAAAAAAATTTTTTTTTAAGGGGCTGGAGGTCAGCTCAGTGGTGGGTTGTTTGCCTAGCATCAGTGAAGCCCTGGGATCAACCCCCTGTACCCAAGTACTGCATAAATAAATAATAAAATAACCAACTAAATAAAAAGATAATATAATAAGACACTTGTAGATTTGGTTTGTTTCATTAAAAATGTGTGCATTTAAAAAAATAATGTAATATCCCACCAAAATGTTAATGTCTTCATAGTTTTATGTAGTAGAGGTGGTAATTTCCAATAGTTTTCACTTTTTCAAGGCTTCATGTAAAACATGCCTAGTCCTGCCTTTCCTCTTCCTAACCTGACTTCTCTCCTCTCTTATCCTCCCCATCCGGAGTGATCATGCAATACCAAACCTAAATATTTAAGACTGCGGTACTAACATTTAGAGGCACAATCTTGTTGGGAAAGGATCCCTATATTCAGAGCCTATCAGGAAAGATGGGCTAGGGTTCAGCTCAGTTGATAGAGTACGTCTCTGAGGTCCTGAGTTTGATTCCCAGCACCGCAAAAATGGGAGAAGGATGTGGCAATCCACTCCCAAGGCAATCCCGAAACTATCAGCCATTGAAAACCCTATAAGAGTCACTATGAGTTGAACATGACTTGACAGCACCTAACAGTAACATCAGGAAAGGTGGAACATCGTCTATGACTACAGATTGAACAGGGATCTCAGGGCACCGTTAGCCCTTAGATTGCATTTATGTGGCTTCAAAATTGATGCTGCCTTGGGAAGGACCCAGATTTATGCTGCTGGGACACCTGAACACAATTTTTCACAGGGACCAAAAAATTGGTGTAAGTGGGGTCAACTTCTTTGTAAATCAACAGACCCTCTTCTCCTTAGACTGGAGATGCTCAACACGACTATCTAACTCAAACGATCAGACAAACCCTCTCTAGAACCTGACTTTCTTGCCTTACAAAGATGCTCAGAGACTACTTCTGCCCTTTATTTTATTCTCCTTAAGGATTTTTTCTGCAGTCTTGAAAACAATGTACATTCAGTACTCCAAATCTGTTAGCTAGCCCAGTAGCTTTCAGTTTTTCATCTTTATCTATCATCCTAATGATGGTATGAACAACATAGAAAATAATACGAGGGGTCAGTCATTTTTATTTTCCACATTTGCCGGAATCATCCCTTTGGTTTCATTTTTCAAAACTATATGTAAAGCATTTAGTGTCAGGAATTAGAGAACTCTTCCTGCTGATCTGTCTGCTAAGGATTTGATTGTAGAAACTTGTCCTCAATATTGATTTATTCATGTAGCTCCTCCAAATCTATTAAAAAACATTTACTACTCATGTACCTCCTCTGAATCTATTAAAAAACATTTACTAAGTGCCTAATGTATGTCAGATGCCATGTTATTAACGGGGAACATATGGCCTGGCCTGAAGGAGAGCTACAGTTTAACAGAAGAAGATGTGAAAACAATTGCAGTATGTTGTACATGCTGAGGAGGGATGTGCATGAGGCTTGGTGTCAGGGAATGAGGAACAGAGAAGGAAATGGCCAATTCTACTAGAGACTGTGGGTTTCTGGAAGTTTGCCATAGTCATAAAAGATGTGATGCTTTAAGCTTTTCCCAGGGGAGACAATGAGGAAAAAGCAGACTTTGAAGCCAGTAACCCTGATCCACCCTTGTAGCCCACAATGTCTTGGCTGTATTATGTTGGACAAGGGAATCTCTGAGCCTGTTTCCAGATTTGATAACATCTATAACATTAGGATCATAATGGTAATCTCATAGTGTAGTAGTAAAAGTCACTTTAGTAACATATATTCAATATCATCAAAAAGAACACAGTTCCTGGTGGAGGGAGTAATCAGGGGAAAGGATATTGAGATGCAAACAACCTCTGCCTGAAAGGATTCCTTTAATCAAATCTAGTTTCTGAAAAATCCAGCTACCCTTGGAGCTATCCGTGGTACTGTTCTCCGTACATTTTAGTCTTCATTGCCTTGGGAAGGCCTGCTCAGCTCCTTGGCCCATTATTCTGCTGAGGTTTATACTGAGGCCTCCATCTCCACCAGACACCTTGGCTGCAGTAAGGGTGCCATCTCCTGAGCCGTATCAGCTGCCCAGTCTCTGCCTACCAGTTCAGCCCTGTGAGACTTACGGAAAAAGGCCTGACTCAGAACCATCACAGTGGGAGTTCTCAAGACTCACACTCCTGGATAGGGATGGAGCTACTTGGGTTTGTCCATGTTCTCCAGCTACCTGAGAGGACGACAGTTTCTCATTCTAAACGTCTGCATAGGAAACTCTCCCACAGGACGCGGTGGCGCACGCCTGTAATCCCAGTGGCTCGGGAGGCAGAGGCGGGAGGATCTCAAGTTCGAGACCAGAGGCAGTCTGAGAAACTTAGAGAGACCCTGTCTGAAAAAGTAAATAAATGGGCTGGGGGCGCAGCTCAGTGGTCCAGCACTTGCAGAGCATGCCGGTGCGAGACCCGGGGTTCAACCCCCAGTACCAAAAAAAAAAAAAAAAAAAAAAAGGAAACTCTCCCCACTCCCACAAGTGCCTAGGAAGTGCTTTGCTCTTTCTAAAGCAACGATTCTTAACCACAGAACACTTGGAAATGTCTGGAGATATTTTTGATTGTCACATTTTAACAACTTAGGGGTAAGAACGATTTTCTACCAGATTCTAGCAGACAAGAAGCTAGAGATGCTGATAAATATCCCACCATGCACAGGACAGCCCTCCAAAAGAAAGAATTATCTGACCCAAAATATCATCGTGTCAAGGTTGTAAAACCCTTCCCTGGAACTGAGGCTATTAGGATTGTGTTTGGAACTTTGCTGGACATACTAAGGTCTAGCTCAATGTTCTGAACTTACCAGCTATGACATTGGATAAGTCACTGAGCTTCATTTTCCTGAGCTGCATCTTTTTAAAAAAGCAAATATTATTGTCTTAAGATCTCACTATGCTGCCTACACTGGTTTCAAAAGTGTAGGCTCAAGAGTTAGTCCTGATACAGCTTCCTGAGTAGCTGGAACTAGAGACACATATCACCCCACCCTCACCCACTAGGAAAGGGTACTGCTAGAGAAATGAACCTAAGATGTCTCCCTCCACTCCCTTAATCCCATGTGCAGGAGCCTGGCAGAAGCCTGTAGCATTTTCAGAGAACACATGACTAGAGATGTCAAAGAGAACCAGGTGTAATCAGTGACTGCAACAAAGGCAATCAGAAGAGAGGTCCAGACACTTCCGTGGAGTGAATGGTGGCACATAGTTACCCTCAACCTGGGTGTGAAGGGTTGGAGATGCATCTGGTAGTAGGTCAATACTGCTTATAACCAACCTGAGAAGTAGACTACCTGAGAGAAAGTGAACTCCCACTTACTGACTGCTCAGGTGTAGCCTTTGGAAGGGACGTCATAGAGGGGACACAGGCATGGAAGGGGATGGAGAAGATGACTTCCAGCCCAGACTTTGCCCCACCGTACAGGGATCTGAGTCCTTTGGCATTTCTCATGCTGTTTCTCTCCCTCTTGCCAGGTAGAGCTGCATCTCCTGTGGGTCACTTCTAGCTGCCCATCTTGGGAAACCAGGAAAGGGTTCAAAACTGAGCTCTGAGATGGTAGACCCACTAGCAGGTATTCTACTGACGAGCTGGTGTGGCACACATAGTCTGCTGCACGCTGGGTTGCCTAAAAGTACCAAAACGTTTTCCATATAGTGTTAAATGTGTAACATGGAAGGTGTGGGCCTGTGTATGGTTTTGTTCACATGCTCACAGATGCACATTCATCTACTACACACGTTTATTTATATTCATAGAGGCATCTCCACACATAGCTACACATGCAAATGGAAATTGACATTGTGTGCATAGATGCTCTGAGGTCACAGCACTCCTTGGCTCACAGAGCAAGCTCACAAGCTGGGGTTGGGTGCATTCCTGTAATCCCAACCCTATGGAGGCTGAGGCAGAAGGATCACTGCAAGTTCTTGGCCAGCTTGGTCTACACAGAGAGTGCTAGGCCAGCCAGGACTACATAGTGAGACCTTGACTCAAAAAAAAAAAAAAAAAAAAAAAAAAAATGTGCCGGGCACAGTGGCGCACATCTGTAATCCCAGTGGCTTGGGAGGTGGAGGCAGGAGGATCGAAAGTTTGAGACCAGAGGCAGTCTGCATAATTTAGCGAGACCCTGTCTCAAAAAAAAAAAAAAAAAAAAAGTAAAAAAAATGGGCTGAGGGTGCAACTCAGTGGCCCAGCACTTGCAGAGCATGCAAGCGTGAGACCCTGGGTTCAACCCCCCGTACAGAGAAAAAAAAAAAATGAAAGCTCCTTGGTGTGTGAGGAGGCCTGTTCATGTCTTTGGGCATGAGCTAACTGGCTGTTGGTCAGTGACCCTTGGGGGGCAGTCTTCCAGACACATCTCCTAGAGAGTTCTTCCCAGAGGGGTGTAGAGAAGAGGTGGCTGCCGGGGCTCCATGGACAGAGTGGAGATAATCACTGCCTCTGTTATTACAGGGAATAGATTGGTGCCCACCAGGCTTCTGGGCTAGAAGTCATTATAAGCAGGGACCAAACACTAGCTCGTGCCATCCCTGTTACCAGCCCTGTAGCAGCCTTTCCCTTTTGTAAAACTTCCGTGCCTTTACTCTGAAAGTTTTCCATCCCAGAATGTCTGTTTCACTGTCTAGGGCCCAGCTCCAGGGACACAGCTGCATTTGGGAAGCTTTCCTTTGTCTTTTCCTCTTTTGCCCAATTGGAATTTGTCACTATTTCCCAATTCTCCTCTAACCCATGGTTTCTATCTTGGTGGACTCCAATGCATTTCATGTGACTACCTGCCTCTCTGGGGCTGCAGTTTAGCTCAGTTGGTCCAGTGACACTTTGCACTCTCTGAGGCTCTAGGTTCAAATCCCAGCACCACAAAAATGGGAGGAGGACCTAGCAGCTCACTCCTGATGAGCTGCCCTATGAGTAGCAGAGAAGCACTGACATAGAGCCAGGCCATACCACAGTGTTAGGGAGTGTTTCATTCTATTGTACCTAAGATTGCTATGAGTTGGACCAGACTCGTTGGCCTCTGACAACAACAATTTGCCACTCTAGAGTAGAATATAGAAAGTGTGGTATGGCTGTGTTGGCATTTGCGCTATCTGGTATACCGACATGTAACACATCTCAGTGTGCCACTGGTCTGAAATGACTCTCCAACCTTGGGCAGTTGTGCACCTGTGATTGGGACAGGAGGATTATACACACCCCTCCTCCAATCAAGGCGAGGAACACTTAATCTCTGCCGAGCTGTGTGCTAAACTCCTAAACTCTGGAGTAAGGAGGGTCTGTAGATTATGGACTGTCTGCTAGGATCTTATAGTCTAACCCTGTCTTCTGAGATGCTTTAGAGTTCATACATTCCTTTTCTGGATTTTTAAACCCAGATCCATGGACTTCTGGGTGTCCAATAACCACAGAAGTTGTACAAAAAGCATTTTGCATATGTATGTATGTTGTTATTGTTGTTAGGTGCCATGGAGTTGTGTCTAACTCATAGCCACCCTCAGAGGGTTTTCAATGGCTGATTGTTTCGGGATTGCCTTGGGAGTGGATTGCCATGTCCTTTTCCCATCTTTGCAGTGCTGGGAATTGAGCTCAGGACCTCAGAGACTGCAGAGCAGTGCTCTACCAACTAAGCTAAATCCCATAAGGGAGCGTTTCTCACTTCTGTAGCCTTCTGTAGCCTCCACGGGAAAATCCATACTTTTCAGATTTATAAAAATGAAAATAGTAAAAATGTCTGCAGTAGAAGTCTCTGAGAAAACAAAATAAATAATCTCAATATATTAGAAAGATTATTTTGATGAAAATTCACATGGAAGAAATATATTTGCAATGAGTTTCTGTACTTCTCTTTGAAAGAGCCAAGAAAAATTAAAGTGTGTTCACAGGTTTGGAAAAGAAAGAGACTAACAGCTAAAATTCCAGAGAAATTGCAGTGAGCTAGAATGTCCTTCCAGGTTAGTTAACTTCATGTTTCTTTTCAAGAAAGCAAAATTTCTTTTGTCTTAAGAAATGGGTCACAGGTATATATTCTGTCTTTTTCTAGTAGAGTTTTGGTAGCTTCTGCTGATATATCTAGACTCCTTAGTAAAATTCTACACCGCAATTTCCCTCAGGGACCAAGATAGCACCTTTCAGTGAGTAACCTGGAAGCCTGACAGAACTCAGGGGCAACTGATGGCCATTGGCATACCTGCTCACCATCTGGCTCAGCTGAGCTGCCCCATTTCCCTGACCACCCATACAGTCTGAAAGACCACCTACTGCCCTCCAGAAATTCTGCGCAAGGCTGAGCTGCAGTTTTTTGTAGCGGGTCTTCTCAGAGAAGAGTGTGGTGAAGCAATGACAAGGCTAACAAATTACCTTGCATTGGCTGTCCTATTGCATCTGGGATTTTTCTTAAGTGCTGATCAAAATGAGCACCAGCTCCACCCAGTGGCTAATCACCATTAAAACTGCTTGGCTTTTCCCAGGGGGGCAATCCTCTAATTAGAAAGGTAGCTAGCCATTGCCCCTCTGTGAATATCAATTACTTTAAATGCTGCTGCTGTTGTTGTTGTTGTTGTTGTTGTTGTTGTTGTTGTTGTTGTTGTTAGGTTCCCTTGTGGAAACAGAAAACGTTTACAGAAAAAGGCTTGTCATGATCCCACTGTTGCTTTGCAGACCAGCCTCAACCAGACCTCAAGGTCCTTTGATAAGGATAACTGATGACTGGAATTCCTGTGAGTAAGGCTGACTTCTAAGAAATAGAAAATTAAAAAGGGGGGCTTGCCAAGATTCACCCAGCACCAAGTAGACTACCTCTGGTTAGACTCCAAGGTGTCCTGATAAGGGAAGTTGCAGCACTAAACAGGATGTACAAGATAAGTTATTCAGAAGGAAGTCATCTGAAATTTATCTCAAGGATAGGCTGACCACTGAGGAATGAGAAATCACTCTGTACCCCCTCCCCTTAACCACTAATTCTCGCTTCTGTGCCTCGGTTTTCCACCCCTACCCTATAAAAGCCTTTAACAAATGTGAGTTGGCTGCTGCCCTCTGAAAGTCCACTCCCAGGACTGGTCTAAATAAACTTTTCTGCTCCTGATCCATTTGTGTCTCAGAGTTTTTTTCTGGGGTCGAGCTGCTGGGTTACAACACCCTCAAGTTGAGTCCAACTCATGGTGACCCTGTGTACAACCGAACAATACACTCCCCAACACTGCTGTGCCTGGCATTATGTCAGTGTTTCTTTGCCATGCATAGGGTTTTCAATGGTTGGTTGTTTTGGGATTGTCTCAGGAGTGGGCTGCCAGGTCCTTCACCCATTTTTCTGCTGCTAGGGATTGAACCCAAGGCCCCAGTGAGCGCAGAGCTGCACTCTACCAAGTGAGCTAAAATTCAGCCCACTTCAAATGTGGCTTGTGGACCCAATCTATGGCACCTAATAACAACAACATAAAGGTAAAATACAGTAGATTTCAAGGGCATAGTATGAGAAAGAATTTAAACTATTTAGTCAATAATTTTATATTAATTACATATTGAAATAATGTTTTGGATATATTGTGTTAAATACAGTATGCCTGCAGCCATACCACTGTGACATCTGATCTCATCAGATCTTAGAAGCTAAGCAGGGTTGGCCCTAGTTAGTCCTTGGATGGGAGACCACCTGGGAACGCCAGGTGTGTAGGCTCGGGAGATAACCCACTCCCAAAAAACAATCAGCCATTGAAAACCTTATGAATAGCAGAGAAGCACTAACAGTAATGTTTCACCTGTTGTATGTAGAGTTGCTATGAGCTGGACACCAACTCCACAGCATCTAACAACAACAACAACAACAACAATACATTGCTACAAATTAATTTCACCTGTTCTTTCTTACCTTTTGTAATGTTGTTGTTGATGTTGTCATTAGGTGGATGTTTACAGTTGTTCCTTCTCAGGTTGGGTCATCCCACATCAGTAAATGGGGGTCCCCGAGGCTTTACTCCATTCTCATCAATAAGGTAGACTACTTTGAGGAGGCAACTCTTCCCCAGTCATCTTTTGTATGCCTTCCAAACTGGGGGCTCATTTTCTGGCACTATAACTGACAGTGTTTCTCTCCTATTCATACAGTTTTCAGTGACTAACTGTTCTGGAAGTAGGTTAGCCATGTCCTTCTTCTTAGTCTATCTTAGTCTGGAAGTTCAGCTGAAACCTGTCCACTATGGGTGACATTGCTGGTATCTGTAATACCAGTGGCATAGCTTTCAACATCACAGCAAAGTGCAAACACTCACAGTATGGCAAACTGACAGACATATGATAGAAATGATGCTGGAGATTGCATAATAGAATTTTCTCAGACCAATGACCTTTTCATTGCAAATACATTTTTTTGCCAACATAAATGGTGGCTATAGTCCTGGAAGTCCCCAGATGGAATATACAGGAATCAAATTGACTACATTTGTGGAAGGAGACAATAGAAAAGCTCAATATAAAAAATCAGAACAAGACCAGGTGCTGATTGTGGATCAGACCATCGACTGCTCATATGCAAGTTCAAATTGAAACAGAAGAAAATTAGAACAAGTATACGAGAGCCAAGGTATGACCTTGAGTATATCCCATCTGAGTTCTGAGACCACATCAAGAACAGGTTGAATGTGTTAGGCTCTGATGATAGAAGACCAGATGAGTTGTGGCATGACGTCAAAGACATCACTCATGATAAAAGCAAAGGTTATTAAAAAGATGAGGGGAAAAAAGAAAAGACCAAATTACATGTCAAAAGAAACCTTGAAATGTGCCCTTGAACAATGAACAGCTAAAGTAAAAGGAAAATATGATGAAGTTAAAGAACAGAAGATTTCAATAGGCAGCTCAAGAAGACAAAATCAAACATTATAATGATATGTGAAGAGAGCTGGAGACAGAAAATCAAAAGGGAGGAACATGCTCTGTTTTTCTCAAGCTTAAAGAATTGAAGAAAATTTCAAGCCTTGAGAGACAATAGTGAAGGATTCTACAGGAAAAATACTAAACAACACAGGAAACATCAAAAGAAGATGGAAGGAATACGCAGAGTCATTATACCAAAAAGAACTAGTGATGACCAACTCTTTCAAGAGGTTGTATATGATCAAGAACCAGCAGTACTGAAGGACATCATGCATTAAGGCATGAAGGACAAAGCCTTGAAGGATCAGATGAAACACAGGCTCTAGGAATTGATGGAATACCAAATGAGATGTTTTGACAGATGCAATAATGGAGGTGCCCGCTTGTTTATGACAAGAGATTTGGAAAATAGCTACCTGGCCAACTGCCTGGAAGAGATCCATATTTGTGCCTGTTTCCAAGAAGGGGAATCCAACTGAATGTAGAAATTATCAAATAATATCATTAATATCATGCACAAGTAAAACTTTACTAAAAATCATTCAAAACTGACTGCAGCAGTATATAGACTGGGAACTGCTGGAAAATCAAGCTGGATCCAGAAGAGGGTGTGGAACCAGGGACATCACTGCTGCTGTCAGATGGATATTAGCTGAAAGAGAATACCAGAAAGATGTCTATCTATGTTTTATTGACTATGCAAAGGTGTTTGACTGTGTGGATCACAATAAATTGTGGATAACATTGTGAAGAATGGGAATGCCAGAGCACCTAATTGTACCCGTGAAGAATCTGTACATGGATCAGGAAGCAGTTCAAACAAAAGAAGGAAACACTGCCTGGTTTAAGGTTGAGAAAGGCATGCATCAAGGCTGTATCCTTTCACTATAGTTCTTCAATCTCTATGCTGAGCAAACAATCCAAGAAACCGGACTTTATAAAACTGAACACAGCATCGAGATTGGAGGAAGACTCAGTAACAACTTGCATGTAGGGGGAAATTGGGAGGAAATTGGCAAAAACCCCAAAACTGGGGAAACAGCTTTTGAAGATCTGGTTTGTAAATTAAAAATCAAGGGAAAATGAAAGCAACTTGATTGGACATTTGTATAAAACCCTTCATAAATCCCCCAGAGCTGATTGGATAATTGGACTCAAAGCTGATTGGCTCAGGCCATTAGGGGGCAAGCTATATAAGGAACTGTATTGCAGCAGCTTGCTCTCTCTCTCTATTGTGGACCATCGACTAGACAAGAACTCTCAGTCCGTCCAACCACAAACAAGGAAAGAACTCTCTCTCACCTGGACCACCGAAGAAGATTCTCTCTCTCTCTCTCTCTCTCTCTCTCTCTCTCTCTCTCTCTCTCTCCTCATGACCACCAAGACCAGGACAACTAGGCAGCTCTCTCAAGGAATGATGGACTACAAGCAAGCTGAGGAAAGCCTCTTGGACCCAGCACCAAGAAGCCGAAGCTGAGGACAGTCTCTGGTCCCAGCGCCAGGGGCAGAAAAGCTATGGCTGCCTCCCAAGGCAAGATAGAGCTGCAGCACTTAGGCTGCTAGCACTTGTAAGCTGTATACTTTGGGTTTCTCTCTGCCCTTTTCAGGGCAGAGGCAATAAAGAGCTGTGTTTGTCCCTGCAAGGCAAAAGTGCCCGAGGCTTTTTCCTTTCTCTCACCTCTGCTGGCATTCCCGAGGGCTGCAGGAGTCTGCGCCCCTCACCTAAGGATCCCGAATGAGTTGTGTTTAGTGTCTGTGCCAGTGGCAGCATTGCCCATCTGAACATCTGGGCTGGACTGGAAGGTGCACGCCCCAAACCTGTGTTATACAGATGATACAACTCTGCTTACTGAAAGTGAAGAGGATTTGAAATATTTACTAATGAAGTTCAAAGAACACAGTTTTCAGTATGGATTGTGCCTCAACATCAATAAAACAAAAATACTTACAACAGGGTCAATACACAGTTTCATGATACATGGAGAACAGATTGAGGTTGTCCAAGATCTTGCTTTACTTGGTTCTACAATCAACACCCATGGAAGCAGCAGTCAAGAAATCAAAAGAAGCATTTCATTGGGAAAAGCTGGTGCAAAAGACCTCTTTAAAGTGATGAAAAATAAAGATGTCACATTGAAGATGAAAGTGCATCTGACTCATGCCATGGGATTTTCAGTCACATCATATGGTTATGAAAACTGGGCATTGAATAAGGTAAACAGGAGAAGAATTGATGCTTTTGAATTATGGTGCTGGAACCAAATATTGAATATACCATGGATGGTCAAAAGAACCAACAGATCTGTCCTAGAAGAAGTGCAACCACAGTGCTCCTTGGAAGCAAGGATGGCTAGACTGCATCTTATGTATTTTGGACATGTTGTCAGGGGGGGCCAATCCCTGGAGAAGGACATCATGTCTGGGAGAGTGGCAGGTCAACAAAAAAAGGAAGACCCTCAACTAGATGGATTAACAGTGTCTGCAACAGTGGGCTTAAATATAAAAAAGATCATGTGCCTGGCACCGAATTGGGGAATGTTTTGTTCTGTTTTACAAAGGGTCACTATGACTCAGACTCGACTCAATAGCACCTAACAACAACAAGAAGAATTAAAATATATGTGATTCATACTTGTGGCTCACATTACATTTTTATTGGGCAGCACAGCCCATATCAAATAACTGTGATATCAGATACTTCTGAATATGGATATTTAGGATCTTTTCCCACCAGGATTAAGGTCAGGAGTTATGGGTTTTGTTTATGTTATGGCCACATCAAAATTTTCCCCATCTTTATAGAAAGCCCCACTCACACATCTAAGATTTCCCTCTCACCCACCATGTCCTCACTGTTGCATATTCCAATGACGGCTTCTAGGTCCAACTGAGTCCTGCCTCTTCCAAGAAATGACTTTCTTCTTTTTTCTGCCTTTATTGGTAAATGTTGGGTGGGGTACAGAGTAATACAGCATGGCTTTTTCCGTTATGGAACTCTTACATCACTTTGGGTTATACTTTTATCTATTCACAAGATTTACAGAACCTTTTGACTAATATACAGTAAAACTCATATACATGTTTGGATTATGTTCCCCTAGTTTTCCCATGTACTTACGAAGCTGCATCATTTACATTGAGATTATCCTCTCCCCATTTATCCCTCTACATTGATTCTTCTCCCTATCCCACCTTCTGCCATCTTCACTT
The DNA here is from genome assembly GCA_007922755.1 of Pedetes capensis. NCBI lineage: Eukaryota > Metazoa > Chordata > Mammalia > Rodentia > Pedetidae > Pedetes > Pedetes capensis. The sequence continues at coordinate 57,011 of VMDO01008071.1, read as the reverse complement.
CCCTTTGCTAGTTCCCTCCCTCTTTCTTTCTACTCTTTATATTATCCCTTCTTTGCTAAATTTAACTGTGCATTGTTTATATATCAACTTAAAAATATGGAAAGCTTCACGAATTTGCCTGTCATCCTTGTGCAAGGGCCATGCTGATCTTCCCTGTAGGTTTCCAATTTTAGTAGATGTGCTGTCAAAGTGAGCACCAGGAAGTGACTTTCGAGTGCTCCAGCCCACACTAGCCTCTAGCAAGCCCCACTGCAGCTTTGCCTGACTCCTTCTCTGTGGGTTAGGCCCCTGGAATTGTGTAATGTAGAAGCTCTTGCCTAATCCTACTAGAATAACTGGGCCAAAGCCCACAATCCAGAACATGTGTTCTCAGCTGAATGTAGCAGAAACAGGTATGGACTTGTGAAGACTTTATATTCCTGTCAGGGAGACAGATGAAGAAACCTCTCCCTCTAACACATGGCTATTAGCCAGCACTCATGCCAGAATCTTCTAGGAGCTCACTCAAAGTCTCCACCCTTAAGATTCCACTCCAGAACTACTGAAGTAGTGTCTCGGGCTACCTGTAGTATGTTTTTTAAATGGCTAGATAGTAATGCTTCTTTAGGAAAAAAAAAAAAGTTTTCTTAATGAAAGCATAATTGAAATACAATAAACTGCCTACATTTAAAACATGTAATTTTCTACATTTTGACACAAGTACACTCTGTGAAGCCATCCCCACAATCAAGATAATCGTGTGATCCACCACCTGCCTGTGTGTATTAGTTTTGCAGTGCTGGGGATTAAACACAGGGCCTCACATATGCTAGGCAAATGCTCTGCCACTGAGCTACATCCCCAATCCAGCCTGTGTGCTTTCAAAAAGTTCTCCAGGTGGCCGGGCGTGGTGGCGCACGCCTGTAATCCCAGCAGCTCGGGAGGCGGAGGTGGGAGGATCGCAAGTTTGAGACCAGAGGCAGTCTGCGTAATTTAGTGAGACCCTATCTCAAAAAGTAAAAAAAATGGGCTGAGGTGCAGCTCAGTGGTCCAGCACTTGCAGAGCATGCAGGCGCGAGGCTCTGGGTTCAACCCCCAGTACCACAAAAAAAAAAAAAAAAAAAAAAAAAAAAAGTTCTCCAGGTGACATTTTTCTTTGTACCTCTGGTCAAGGACCAGTCTTTAGGAGAACAATGGGAAGCAGAGTGACAGAAGAACCAGGAGCTACAGGAGCTCCCAGGGTCTGGAGGTTCACTCTGCCTAGAATGAAAAGGAAGGCATAATGGAAGATAGGCTTTGAGGTGGACTTTCAAGAATTTGGTCACATGGAACTGAGGGAAGACATGAGGATGAGCAAAGATGTGGGAATGGAAAGGACTTGGTGGAGATTTGGGTGCAATGGGCAGACAAGTGGAAAGAGGAGTCTAGTCCAGGTTATGGGGAGCTTTTATGGAGGAATGGGCCCTATGTAAGGGCTTTCAATAAGACAAGAATATGGACGATATGGCTCTTCTACACCCTTTATAGGGGTTGGGATTTAGCTCAGTTGGTAGAGCACTGCTCTGCAGTCTCTGAGGTCCCAAGTTCAATTCCCAGCACCACAAAAATGGGAGAAAGACTTGGCAACCCACTCCCAAGGCAATCCCAAAACAATCTGCCATTGAAAACCCTATGAGGGTCGCTATGAGTCAGACAGGACTCGAGGGCACCTAACAACAACAACAACAACAACACCCTTTATAGAGCATGCTGTGGTATCAGTCATGGCTTTTAGTTGTAAATGACATAATCCATTTTGGCTCCTTTAAACCAAAAAGGAATTTATATAAGATACTAAAAGGCCCCACCATCTGCTTGTTCTCTCCCAAGTCACCAATTGATACCCTCTCTTTGGCCATGTCAAAATCCTCCCTATCTTTATGGAAAGCCTCACTTGTGCATCTAAGATTCTCCCTCACTTGTCCCCTCTTCACTGATGCATATTCCAATGATGGCTTCTACGTTCACCTGAGTCCTGCCTCCTCCAGGAAGTGACCTTTACCTGAGTCCTACCTCCTCCAGGATGTGACCTTTGAATGCTCCAGCCCATAATTGCCCTTCATTTACTATGTCTGCAATATCTTAATGACACCTCTCTTGCACTAAAACAACCTGTTTTGTGTGGCTAGGTCTGTAATATACAAACCAGTGCAGACCAGGGGCCTAACCTTAATACTTCTTGTCTCCTTATATCAGCTGCTTATCATCAGATTTCTTCATGTTTGCCTCTGAGTCACCATTGTGGTATGACATCTGTCGGTCGATTTGAACAATTTACCACCAAATTTACATAATTTCTGGTCAGCTAAATGAAGTATTCCTTAATTATTGTTTGTGTCATTAGGTGCCATAGAGTCAGGTCTGACACATAGCAACCTTCATAGGGTTTTCAATGGCTGATTGTTTCACGGTTGCTTTCGAAGTGGATTGCCACATCCTTTTCCCATTTTTGCAGTGCTGGGGATCCAACCCAGGTCCTCAGAGAGTGCAGAGTAGTACTCTACCAACTGAGCTAAGCCCCAGCCCACTCTTTAATACTAATCCCTTTTTTAAAAGCTCATCTCTGGAGAGTCTCAACTCAAAAGAAAAAGATATAAATGGCACTTACTGTCCAGTCCCCAACCCCACCCCAAGTCCTAATCAGGAGCTGCATGGTTAATTGTAGTATGACCTCTTAGGATGAAGGTTGCTCAAAGCAGATGTGATATAGATGAGTTCTTCTTGGGCCACTGTGTACCTACTGGAGATTCATCTTCCCTATACAGAGAGAACTTCACATAGAGCTATGTATCAAAACTGTTCTTCTGAGCTGAGCACGGTGGCACATGCCTATAATCTGAGTGCTTGGGAGTCTGAGGCAAGAGGATCTTCAGTTTGAGGCCACAGTGAGAGCCTGTCATGAAAGAAAGAAAGAAAGAAAGAAAGAAAGATAGAAAGAAGCACCCATGGACAGTGGATAGAATGGAAAGAAAGAAAGAAAGAAAGAGAGAGAGAGAGAGAGAGAGAGAGAGAGGAAGGAAAGAGGGAGCAAGGGAGGGAAAAAGGAAAGGAGGGAGGGAGAGAGGGAGGAGGAAAGAAAAGAGAAGAAAAGATAAGACACACAAATACACAAAATCCAAAACAAACAAACAAACAAAAAACCACACCTGCTTTCCAGGTGGCTGCACAGAATGTTAACGACAGCAGCCTCAGTCTGTGGTCAGAGCTAAGGTTCATTCAAGTGCCTTTCTGACTCTCCATTGAAATACAACTTTGCTATCACAGCAGAACCAGGTTCTCCCAGCCTTCTCTCCTCCCACCTCACTCCTGATGTCTCCCCCAAAGTGACTGCATCAGAGATAGGTGGTTTGTTTCCCATTGACCTCCTTCTTTCTCAAACAGAGGAAAGGCAGGCTACCTACAGTTGCCTCAGCTAGCGGTTAAACCATATGCAATTGCCATCTTTGCAAGTTAAAAATGGTCAAATGTTAGCCATGTCATCGGATTCAAATGAATCCTGTACCACATGTCCAGAAATAAGAAGTTGAACTTTCTTCACTTGATCTTTCCCTGTGATTAGGAAATAATGTACAGTCAGGATGAAGTGGGGATTTTCAAGGGTACATTCATGACTCTGCATGCATCAGGGGCTCTCGGTATGGATCAGGGACCATCCATTTGTACCCTTTTGTCATAAGAACTGGCAGTGCAAGGTAAAGATTCTTGATAAGCACTCATTTTTAGAAAATTTGTTTTACACATCCATGTTCACAGCAGCATTTTATACAGTAGCCAAAAGGTGGAAATAATCCAAGTGTCAATTTAAAGATAAATGAATAAATAAAATGATGATCTATACATACAATGAAATGTTATTCGGCTTTCGAAAGGAAAGAAGCTCCAACACATGGTACAACCTGGATGAACCTTGAGGACATTGTGCTAAGTGAAATAAGCTAGTTGCAAAAAGGGGAAATACTGTGTGATTCTATTTATCTGAGGTATCTAAAGGTGTCAAAATTATAGCAATGGAAATTCCATGGTGGTTTCCAGGGGGGAAGGAATAAGGAATTGGTGTTTAATGGGTAGAGAGTTTCAGTTTCACAAGATCAAGAGTTCTGGAGATTGGTTGCCCACCAATATAACTGTTCTTAACACTTCTAAACTCTACACTTAAAAATGGTTAAGATGGTACATTTTATGTTTTGTGTATTTGTGACACTAAAAAAAAAAAAAAAAAAAAAAAAGCATCTGTGACCTGCTGTCATTAGCTGACTGGGATATGAACAGCTCTGCCCTTCCACTCAGTTTATCCTCCAAATGTGCCACATTTGGAGGGATTGGCCTTCAGGGATTGGTACACCTTTGATGAGAGCACATCTAGGTCCCTCCTGCAGGACACAGGTGTGGGAGTCCTTGGCAGCTGGAGTGGACAAGTATGGAAAGAACCTGCCAAACCAACTCAGGCAGAGAGCCTGTGCCTGGGACTCCTCAGGGGTGTTACCCTCCTCAACTCTGGCCTCAATGGTGAACAGATCTACACAGAACTGAACCCGCCTACTGAAGCAAAAACAAACCATGTTTTCTTTCTCCACTGACTGTAGGGCTGCTGTTTGTGCTGGCTTAGCTAAAGGACCTTCCAGTCAGACAGGAAAGTTATAAATGTTGATGTCCTCTGTGACAGACTGAATGATCGCCCTAAAAAAAATACCTAGATCCTATTTCCTGGAACCTGTGACTGTTATTTTACAAGTCAAAACAGACTTTGCAGCAGGGCACAATGGTGCACGCCTGTAATCCCAGCGGCTCAGGAGGCAGAGGCAGGAGGATCGAAAGTTTGAGACCAGAGGCAGTCTGCATAACTTAGTGAGACCCTGTCCCAAAAAAGTAAAAAAATGGGCAGGGGGTGTAGCTCAGTGGTCCAGCACTTGCACAGCATGCAAGCACGTGGCCCTGGGTTCAACCCCCAGTACCCCCAAAATTTAAAAAATTTTAAAAATTAAAAAAAAAAAAAACCAGACTTTGCCTGTGTGATCCAATGGAGGATCTTGAGATGGCGAGATGATACTGGATTGTCTGGCTGAGCCTAGAGGCAATCACAAAGTTTCTTAAAAGAGAGAGGCAGAAGGCTGACACAACAAAGAAAGGCCATGCACAATGTGAAGATGTTGCACTGCCAGGGGTGTTGAAGATGGCAGAAGGTCCCCCAACCTCAAGACTGGCAATACAAGGAATGCAGTTCTAGAAGTTGGAAAAGACAAGGACGATGAACCACACTCTCCCTAGAGCCTCTGGAGGGAGGGAGTGTAGTCCTGCTGATGCCTTGATTTCCTCCTGTTATTGTTGTTAGATGGCGTGGAGTTGGGTCTGACTCATAGCAGTCCTATGTACAACAAAACAGAACACTCTCTGACATTGTGCCATGCCCAGCACTATTGTCAATGCTTCTCTGCTATTCATAGAGCTTTCAATGGCAGATTATTTTGGGAGTGAATTGCCAGTCCTTCTTCCTAGCCTGCAGCACGTGGTATTCCCAGGCAGTCTCCCATCAAGGACTAACCAGGCCACCCCTGCTTAGCTTCCAAGATCAGGCAGTATGGGATACCACGGGGCTATGGCTGTGATGATTTCCTCCTAGTGGACCTGTTTGCAGTCTTCTGACATCCAGACCTGTACGGGAGTAAATACATGCTGTTTTAAGCCACCCAGTAATCTGTGATGGCAGCCATGCTGCTGGTGCTGCTGTTAGGTGCCATTCAGTTGTGTCCAACTCATAGCGACCCTCATAGAGTTTTCAATGGCTGACTGTTTTAGGATTCCCTCAGGAGTGGATTGCCACATCCTTCTCCCACTTTTGTGGTGCTGGGAATCGAACTTGGGACCTCAGAGACTGCAGAGCAGTGCTCTACCAACTGAGCTAAATCCCAGCCTGACAACAGCCATGTTGTTGTTGTTGTTAGGTGCCATCGAGTCGTACCTGACTCAGTGACCCTCAAAGGGTTTTCAATGGCTGATTGTTTTGGGATTGCCTTGGGAGTGGATGGCCAAGTCCTTCTCACATGATAAGAGCCATAGGAAACTAATATAGCCCCCAAGGCAGGCTGGCTGGCCCCTGGCCTCCATTAGGCCAGCAGGCTTCAGAACCGCTAGAGAGGATGGATGGGGAATCCAGATTCCAAGAAACAGAAGCACTTAGGAGCACCCCACATTGCATGGGACTCTCTCCTGGAATCCAGCAGAGCAGAGGCCTGGTGGAGCCAGCATGGAAAGTTTCCCAGTAGAGAATAGGAGGACCAGTGTAGCCCTGCCTGCCTGAGAACTAGGAAGTGGGCAACAAGAAACCCGAGGAGCTGCTGTCTGGGTGGTTAACCACCCTAGATGAGCAAGGTCATGGTCAGGAGCAAAGAAAGCCCTTGGGATCCTGATGGTAGCAGAGCCAGTACAGGGAGATGGAACTCAGGCTCAGGGAGGCAGGACTACACTGTCACGTGGAGGAAGATCCGGGCTCAGCACTGACACTCTAGGCCTCTGAAGAGGGCAAAGCTTGTAGTTTAAAGATATAGGATCAACTGAGTACAGGTGACTCCTCCACACATTCCCTGAGGCTGCCCTGAGAGCCCTCCTTGGGACAGCGCCCCCAGCCCTGTCAGTCACAGGTTTGTGAGTGCCTGTCCTATGCTCAGTGCTATGGTGACTGTCTCCAGGGACTCTTCTGAGGAACTATATTGCTTTTCTTCTCCAATCATTATAACTCCTTTTGTCACTTGTGTTATTTTCTGTTATCCTCTCTTGATTGACTGTGAGCTGCCTGAAAGCTTTTGTGTGAGCATTAATAAATAGTCTGGGTTTTTTTGGTTGTGTGTGTGTGTGTGTGTGTGTGTGTTTTTAGGTACTGAGGGGGTGAGTTCAGGGCTTCATGCAGGCTTTGCAAACACTCTACCACTGGTCTGCACTTTCAACTCCCATTTTATTTTTTATCTTGGGACAGGGTCTTGCTAAACTATACAGGCTGCCTCTGGCCTTGAATTTGCCATCCTCCCACCTCTGTCTCCCAAGTCACTGGGATTACAGGCATGTGCCACCGTGCCCAACTCAAACAGTCTATTTAAAGCCACAGCAGCAGTAGCAGCAGCGACAACAACAACAAAACCAAAAACCTTGAAGCAAGGTGTGGTGGTGCATGTCTATAATGCCAGAACTCGAGAGGATCATGAGTTCAAGGCCAGCCTGGGCTACACCAGGCCAGCCTGCACTACATAGCAAATGGACTCAAGGAATGTAGAAAAAATCATATGGATTATAACATTCCACTCTCTACTATTGCTTAACAGCCTTCAGAGACTACCTCCAAACTTAGCAGTTGACAACCATCATTTCATTTTGCTGAAGATATTGTGGGACAGGAATTTGGGAAAGACTTGGGGAGGAAGTTCTTGCTTAGAGGTTCTAACGTAACTTCACTGAGATGTCAGCTGACACCGCACTCATCTGAAGACCCGACTGGCCTGGGTGTCCAAGATGGCTTCACCCACATGGCAGGCAGGAGATGCTGACTGCTGGGAGATCAGTGGAACTCTCAACTGGAGCATTTCCCCAGACCTTGGGGCCAGGGGTATAAGTCATGCTAGAGCACATGTGTGCAAGGCCCTATGTTCAATCTCAGTGCAAAAAAGGAAAGAAAATCTGTAGTGTCTCCACAAGGCACAGACCCTCTCACAACATAGTGGCCTCAGACAAATCAGAGTTTGTATACTTGGAAGCTTGGAGTTCCAAAAGCTAGAGAGCTAGTGCCCAAGGTAAAAACTGCAATGCTTTTTAAAAAGGAAAACAACTTTATTGAGATATAATTCACATACCATAAAATTTACCCTTTTAAAGTGTACAACTTTAGTATTCACAGAAATGTGCAACCATCCCCACTATTTAATTTTGGAACATTTTCATCACTAAAAAAAAAAAAAGAAAGAAAGAAAAAGAAAAAGCCTCCATACCCATCCTACTCACTCCCCATTTCTCTATTCCTCTAGTCCCTGGCCACTAACAATCTGCTTTCTGCCTCTATAAATTATTCTAGACATTTCATACACATGCAATCATATAAACATGTATTTGTGGTTGGATAATATCCCATGTATGGTACCTGACCTTCCAAATAGTGGTTAAATACATATAAAATTTATCATTTTTGTGGGGCACGCTTCCCAGTCTGGCCCTGATGTTCAGACGGGCAGCACCACCACACACACACAGATACAAAACACAATTCACTTGGGACCCTTGGGTGAGGGACATGGACTCCTGTGGCCCTCAGGACACCGGCGAAGACAGGAGAAAGGAAAAGCCTCAGGCAGTTTTTCCTTGCAGGGACAAACACAGCTCTTTATTTCTCTGCCCTTATCAGGGCAGAGAAAAAACCCAAAGCATACAGCTTTAAGTACTGGCAGCTCTTATACTGCCTCAAGGGCATATGCTTTCATGTGGGTGGTCTCAGTGGTCATGAGGACAGAGTTCTTGCTTCGCTGGTGGTCAGATGGAGAGAGAGAGTTCTTGTCTAGTCGGTGGTCGAAGATCTGGGCAAGAAAAGAGAGATCTTGCTTTCTTGGTGGTTTGGGCGGTAAAGGGAGTGTCCTTCCTCATTGATGGTCACCACCAAGAGAGAGCGAGCTACTGCAGTGCAGCTCCTTATTTGGCTTGCCCACAGAATGGCCTGAGCCAATCAGCTTTGAGCCCAATTGTTCAATCAGGTTCGGGGGCTTTGTGAAGGGTTTTGTACAAATGTCCAACCAAGTTACTTTCATTTTCCCTAGATTTCTAATTTACAAACCAGATCTTCAAAAGCCGTTTTCCCAGTTTAGGGGTTTTTGCCAATTTCCTTCCAATTTCTCCCTACATTCTACTATAGGCCACTGGTTGTGAGTTGCTAAGGCTGGGCCAGAGAGAACAGAAATACTGCCTCTCAATGGGAGAATGTAAGATCGAAGAATTTGAGGTTGAAAACCACCACACCCGTGAAGGCTGGGATCTCAAGGTCCTGTTTGGAGTAATTGAGACAGGATAGAAAGACAGCAAAAATTAGGGGAACATGGAAAAGAAAGGGCTTCTCTCATTGTGGGATCTGGTCTGCACCTTATCAGCTGATAATTCCAACAACAACAACAAAAATAACCCCCCCAAAAACCAGTGCTTCCCTAAGAATCTCACCAAACTAGATTATTGACTATAATTAAAGTTAACAGACCTAGGAAATTGCCTTAAGACTACATAGAGTTGGAGTTTCCTCAACTATCGCAATCTAGGCATTTTAAAAACACTTCTTTTCCAACCTGTAAATCTACACTAGACACCCACTGGGACCCTGTTGGACAATGTAACTTCAGAAGCCCCAAATCATACTTATACCCATTGTGAAGATACCTAAGCGCGTCTCTCTCTAGACACCAACACTTCTGCTGCAGTGTGTACTGTCTTCTACCCTGTAACTAACAAACTCAAGACTCTACTTCACTTCTCTGTTTCATCCTGAAATCCTTTTTGGTGACCAAGATAAGGACCTGGCATCTCCCCTAAGTGGAGGTCCTGAGGAGGGGAACTTCTGAGGGCAGGTGATAACACTGGGGTATAGCACGTCTAAACCCACTGACATTATGCCTGGACCTTTCTGGGGTCAATGGCTATCCTTGTCTCACCATTGGCCTTTCTTGCATCCTAGTATGAGGCTGGGAGAAGGACCTGGCAAGGGAGAAGGATATGGCAACCCACACCCCCAAAAATACTCAGCCATAAAAACCCTATGAATAGCAGAGAATCTATAACAATAGTGTTTCACTTGTTGTATGTAGGGTCACTAGGAGTCAGACACCAACCTGATGGTACCTAACAACAACATTATGAGGCTAGGGCTGGGGTTTAGCTCAGTAAGTATAGTGCCACTTTGAGGTCTCTGAGGCCCTGTGTTTGATCTCCAGCACCGCAAAAATGGGAGAAAGATGTGGCAATCCACTCCCGAAACAATCCCAAGACAATCAGCCATTGAAAACCATGTGAAGGCCTGAACGGTGCAAATCTGAGCTTCAGGGGCTGCACTCAGCCTTCCAGAGTTGGCCACAGCACTGGGCCAGGCAAGATGGGAGACCCAGATCAGCCACTGTCTCATGGTAGACACTGAATAATTCCTATTCACTCTCCAGGTGGTCGCTTCTGCCCTTCTGGCCCCTGGATTACTACAAAGATCCAAGGAGACAGACAGAGCCTTTGCCAATAGAGAGACAGGGGAAATTGTCAACATAGACCCAGCTTCTTGCCTACTCAAGAACAACCTGGCCAATCTAAATGCCCTAGATGAGCAGGACAAGGCCACAAAGTAAAAGGAGAGAGGGCTGAGGGGCAGAAGGCCTCTCGGGGTCTTGTTGCCCACTGGGCTACCTGAGACCTCACACACCCCCTGGCTCCCTGAAGGAGACTCACTCTTTTTTTTTTTAACTCCTTCCCCACATGGATTATTATTTGTTTGATTGATTATCTCTGCCCCTGGTCTGAGTTCATCAGGCAGGACCACATTTGGGTTCATATCTTTGCCCCAGGGCACACAGGGGCATAGTTCTCCAACCTGTCTGCCAAGCCCCATCCTACCGCCATTCCTCCTGGGCCCCCTGATACCCCTGCCAAAAGCCAGTCCAGGCCCTTTGCTCTAAGCTCCTCAGCTCACTCCCTCTCTTAAGGTCCTCTATTCAGGGTGAAAATGGGGAGATGCTGCTCTTCTTCCTGCTTCTCTATAACTTTTCTCACTTCCTCTCACCCACCATCCCAAACTGGCTACAGCCCTCTTGGGAAATAAAATCATCTGGGCTCAGAGGCTCTGATTCTTCCACTTCCACCCCTTAAAGCAATGAAGACCAGAGTGCTGTCAGCTAGGCTTCATTTACTCATTCAACAAATATCCATGGACACTCCACTGCCTCACGTGCTCCACGTCAGGACTAAGGATGCCTTGCTGACCAAAAGCATATAAATCCTTGCTCTTACGCTATGGAACCAACGAAGATGCCCATCAACAGAAGACTGGATAAAAAAATTATGGTACATATACACAATGGAATACTACTCAGCAATAAAAAAAATGAAATAATGTCATTTGCAGAAAAATGGATGGAACTGGAGAACATCATCTCAAGTGAACAAACACAAGCTCAAAAAGAGAAATACCGTATGTTCTCACTCATATGTGGGAGCTGACTCTTACTTAATGGAAGAAAAACAATTCTATACATAAGTTGATATATAAAAATACACAATTAAGTTTAGCAAAGAAGGGACAATACAAAGAGAAGAAAGGAGGAGGGAACTAGCAGAGGGAAGCAAAGATTTACAGAAGGTGGGATGGGGAGGAGAGTCAATGTAGAGCGATAAAGGGGGAGAGGATAATATCAAGGTAAACAAAGCAACTTCAGAAGTACATTGGAAAAATATGAGAATATAACCCAAATATGCATTTGAATTTTACTACATACTAATCATAAGGCTGCATAACCCTTGTGGGTTGACGAAAGTGTAGCCAGAAGTGATGCAATGGTTGCATAATGGAAAAAGCCAATGCTGTGTTACTCTGTACCCCACCATCACTTACTAATAAAGGGAGAGAAAGAAAGACCAGATATTCTACAGGAGTAGCATTTTGCAAGTATGGTCTTTCCACGAGACCAAGTTCCTCTGTTACCCCAGAGAGAGAGACTAGTCAGATCTCCCCTCTGCCAACTGACTATGGATGAGCTAAGTTAAGGGGCCCAGGTTAAGGGGCCCCTTGTTGATCTCCGTGACACCTAAGATGGCACTGTTTTCCCTGCTGAGTGTCTGTGCCTGGCTCCAGATGTGCTAGGAAGACAGCAGCAGATGGCTGGCCCTGGAGAGGAAGGGAGTCTACAGGCTGTCAAAACGGAATCCGGAAAGAATCTTGCCACACACTGAGGCTTCCATGTGATCCTATGACCTCAGGTTCCATTTCTGCACCCAGTTCTGCTGCCTGGGGGCCAGAGGCTGGGAGGTCTCTGGTGGCACTGTAGGACCATGGAGCTAAATCCTGTAACCACAACAGCCACAAGGAAGTTAGAGCCAAGTGTGAAGGTCATCAGATTGTGAAAGAGCCAACAGAAACAAATGAATGAGGCCTTTTTGCAGATCCTTCATTGGGGTTGGGGAGCAGGGTGCGCAGGCACCCACTTGTGGGAAGACAGATCTTCTTACTCCCAAGTGAGGCCCAGAGAGGTGACAAAATACTCCCAAATCCCCAACTCCCTCCTCTGCTCAGATCCCAGAAATGTCAAGAGGTCCCCAGTGTTTCCCCATAGCCTAACATACCCCAGAGCAGCGGCCCTTCTCACATTGTCCCTGTAGGACCACTTTCCCTGGGCTGCCCAGTCCCCAACTTCTCCCTAATCCTCCTCAGCTCTCACACTGAGACTCTTAGAAGCTGTGTGACCTTGAACAAACGGCTGACCTTTTGCAGATGGCTTTCCCTTGCAGGGTGGAAATATTTGCTGCTAATGCTGACAAAGGGCTGGGATTTAGCTCAGTTGGTAGAGCACTGCTCTGCAATCTCTGAGGTCCTGAGTTTGATTCTCAGCACCGGAAAAACAGGAGAAGGGTGTGGCAATCCACTCCTGAGGTAATCCTGAAACAATCAGCCATTGAAAACCCTATGAGGGTCCTCACTATGAGTAGGAAATGACTCGAAGGCACCTAACAACAACAATGCTGACAATGACTACCAACTACCAAGCAAGTGCCTGCAGCCATAGCCCTGTGGCATCTGATCCTGTCAGATCTCGGAAGCTAAGCAGGATCAGGCCTGGTTAGTACCTGGATGGGAGACCGCCTGGGAACACCAGAAGCTGTAGGCTTGGGAGAAGGACCTGGCAACCCCCTTCCAAAAATCAATCTGCCATTGAAAACCCTATGAACAGCAGAGAAGCACTGACAATAGTGTTTCCCCTGTTGTACAGAGGGTCGCTATGAGTTGGATACTGACTTGACGGCACCTAACAACAACACTGAGCAAGCACCCACTGCCAGGTCTTATGCTGAAAATTTAACACATGTTTCATTTAAACCTTGCAACACCCCTGTGACATAGATTCTATCATTTTATCTTACCAGGAACCTGAGGTTTAGAAATGTAAAGCTACTTGTCTGAGGCTCCATAGCTAATACTCTAGGGCTCAGAATTTGAGCTGAGGTCAAATTCCAGGCTCAAGGTCCAGTATCATGTCCTTGGTAAGCACTCTTGGAGGAGGTCATTAACTCTCAAGTTGGTTAGTGAAGGACTACCAAACATTTAAGCATTAGGCTGGGCACTGTGGCACATGCTTTTAACCACAGCTACTCAGGAGGCAGAAGCAGGAGGATTGCAAGTTTGAGAGCAAAGGCAGCCTGCATAACTTAGTGAGATCCTGTCTCCGAATAAAAAGTTAAAAATGGGCTAGGGGTGCAGACCATTCGTAGAGCACTTATGAAAGCATGAGTGAGGCCCTGGGTTCAACCCTCTAGTAGTGCAAAATACAAAAAAGAAACAAGTAAACAAAAATATATCTGGATCAATGAAATGAGCAGGAAAAACACAAAATGGAAATACCAATCTAAAAAAGTTTACTTAGTAATCAAACATATACAAATTACCACCTTGTGCGGAGATAATGAGAAGATAGTACCCTGCCACCCAAAAGAGAGCCTTCAGGACAGACTCAGTGGCTCACACCTGTAAGCCCAGCATCTCAGGAGGCAGAGGCAGGAGGATCATAGGTTCAAGGCCAGAGGCAGCCTGCCTAACCTAGTGAAATCCTGTCTCAAAATTTAAAAATTGAAAAATAGGCCAAGGGTGCAGCTCAGTGGTATAGTGCTTGCAAAGTATGGGTGAGACCCTGGGTTCAACCCCCAAGTACTGCAAAACAAACAAACAAACAACAACATCAACAGCCTTCAGGGGACATAGAAGCAAGTATCATAATCTTGGACTCCCAGCCTCCACAACTATGAGAAATAAGTTTCTGTTATACCCAGGTTTAGGGGCATGTCTGTATAATCCCAGTGACTCGGGAGACTGAGTCAGGAGTATTGCAGGGTCTAGGACAGAGGCACCCTGAGCAATTTAGCAAGAGCCTGTCTCAAAAGTAAAATATAAAAAAAGGACTGGGGATGCAGCTCAGTGGTGGAGTGCTTCTTAGCACGTTCAAGCCCTTGGGTTTAATCCCTAGAAATAAATAAATAAATAAATAAATAAATCTGTTGTTTATAAGCCCTCAGTATGTGGCATTGTTATATTACCCAAACAGACCAAGACAATATACAACCTCTAAATAAACCACAAAAATTATACAATAAGGGAAATGTAATGATATTGAATATACAAGAAAGAAAGAGAAACAAATTGAAATTCCAGCTATGTACTGAGTTTTGCTTATCAGATTGGAAAAGATATTAAAAAAAAAAAAAAAAGGCTTTGCCCATCGTGGTGCCACATGCCTGTCATCTCAGCAACTTTGAGGCTGAGGTAGGAAGATTATGAATTTCAGGCTAGAGACTGCTTGTGCAATGTAGCCAGACCCTGTCTCAAAATCAAAAAATAAAAAAGGGGCTGGGGTACAACTTAGTGGTAGAGCACTTGCCTAGCATGTGCAGGACCCTGAGTTCAACCCCCAGCAAAACAAAACAAAACAAAAAGCTGCAATAAAAGTTTGAGACATAATTGATGTAATGTACTGCTGATTTGTCTTTGCCTGCAGCGGTAGTCCTGTGGTATCCAATCCCATCAGATCTTGGAAGCTAAGCAGAGTTGGGCTTGGTTAGTACTTGGATGGGAGACGGCCTGCGAACACCAGACACTGTAGGCTTGGGAGAAGGATCCGGCAACCTGCTCCCAAAAATCAATCGGCCATTGAAAACCCTATGAACAGCAGAAAAGCACTGACTATTAATAGTGTTTCACCTGTTGTACATAGGGTCGCTATGAGTTGGACACCAACTCGATGGCACCTAACAACAATTTGTCTTTGTTTGTTTTTGGTTTTGGTACTTGGGGGTTGCACCCAGGGCCTCCCACATACTTTGCAAGTGCTCTACCCCTGGGCTGCATCTCAAGCCCAGTTTCTATTTTGTATATTGAGACAAGGTCTTGCTAAATTACACAGGCTGCCTCTTGCGGTCTTCCTGCCAAGTCACTGGGATCACAGGCGTGTGCCACGGTGCCCGGCTAATTTGTTATCACCTCGTAGGGTGGACGTTTGAATTTTCAACTCAACGTGTGTTAAGTTTTACATGGTTTATGAGGAGCAATAAATATTTTTATGATAATTGCCAAGGCGAAATCAAGTGCGAAGCTGCAAGGGACGAATTGCTTGAGGTATCGGCCCGGTTCGCGACTGGCGCCCGAGGCGCGGGGCTGTGGCCTGCAGAGCCCCAGGGTGGGCGCGTGGGCCCCGCCCGGGGCGCGGCCGGGAGGGGTGGGGCGCACGTGGGAACCACAACTCCCAGGCGCCCGCGCGCCACCTCGCAGGGACCACGTGATCTGCCAGGCCCGGGTCCCGGTCAGGGCGGCTGTCGGACTGAGTCGGAGTCCCGAAACGCTGGCGAGCAGACGCGGGCACGGCGCCCGCCCCGCGCGCTCACCATGGCGGTGAGTCCGAGCGCCGAGCCCAGGAGAGGACGCGGGTAGGCGACCGGTGCGGGATGCCCCAGTGTACCCGACCCGGCACCCGAGATCCTCGCCGCCGCTGGCCCCGGGCTTGTGAGGGGGTGTGTTGGGGGCATTGTCACAGCCTGATCAGGGTTAGGGGACGCGGCAGGTAGGACTGGCAGTGGCTTTGGGGGGTTCTTGATATTTGTCAGTTCAGCTGGGAGTCAGTCCAGCCGGACAAGCGCTAGCTGTGACGTACCGGAGGGTTGCGGGCGCGGAAAGCGAAGACAGCCGTGTTGGAGGTCCCAGTTCAGGGCTCTGGCCAGCCCCTACTTCACTCTAGGAGTGCAGTAGGGGATTCCAGGAAGAACAGATCCCCCGCTCAGTCCAACACTGAGCACGCACACCCCGGGCCTGGCCTGCCCTTGACAAGTTCCTGGTCTGATTCTTTAAAAAAGACCCAGCTACTTCCCTTCCTTGCCACACTTTGGAGTCAGAAAGTAGCGTCTCTGACAGCAGCCTTTTCCAAGTAGGGTTCACTTGGGCTGAAGAGAATGATAGCTTGCAAGACTCTGATCTTTGAAGAAATCCTATCCCTTCCTTCATTCCATGAAGCATGTCACAGGATCTAAGAGACAGGAAGCCTGTAGAGGACCAGTTAGTCAAGCACCTACCCCCGCAGCCTGCAAGTACTCTAAAAGGGGAAATAGATGGGAAGCCCTTGAAAAAGATCCCCAGGCAGTCAGCGGTAACACTGGGACCTGCATCACCTTCTGAAGTCTTTGTGTGAAAAACGAGAGAGCTTTTCTCAAAGTGTAAGTAACCCCAAATGAGAAAATAATGAAGTCCCATGGGTTGCTCGCCACTTTAAGACGGCCTCCCCACTCAGGGTGAGAAACTGGATTAAGCACAGATCAATTAAACTGCTCAGAGAGGGAGATTCATCCCAAGTAGGAAAGTAAGATTGGAGCCCTGCCCCTTGCATATCTCACCACAAACCCTTTTAACTGAAAACTGCAACCTGAAGTCCCTTCCCTCAAATTAGGGTGTGTTGATTTGAACCCTTTTCTCTAGTTAAACTGCAAGAGCAGCGAAGGCTGAGTGACCTGAGAGTCTTTATCTCTCCCAGGCTCTGTACTTGCTAGAGAAGTGGAACTGATGGATTCTGTGGACACTTGTTTTTCTCTGTAAAGAACTGGGAGATTGAACCCAGGGTGCTCCGTCACTGAACTGTACTATCAGCCCCTTATTTACTTATTTTATTTTTGAGACAGGGTCTTGCTAAGTTATGCAGGCTACCTCTAGCTTGTGATCTTCCTGCCTCAGCCTCACAAGTCGCTGTGATTATAGGCGTGTGCCATGCCACCTGGCTTTTCTGTGGACACATCTGGCTCCGAACACACTGTACAGTCTGTCTTCCCAGCTTTTCCTGCTCCTTCTGCTTCAGAACTGTGGTAGCCACCTGTCCCCCACCCCAGGTGTCTCCCAGGTGGCTTTGATCCCTCCCCCAAGAGGTCTCCACTGTGCCTCCTTATCTGTGACTACAGACACCCTGTTGTAATTATCTGTCTACTTCTCTGTCTCGCCTACTAGATGGTTCGCTCCCTGAGACTTCCGCACTTTTCTCACTCATCTCCGGAGACTGCAGATTCTAACACAGCAGAAGGAAATGTTTGTTGAGTGAATTTTACTGTCTATAGCACTGTGACTTCCAATCCCATCAGATCTCGGAAGCTAAGCAGGGTCGGGCCTGGTTAGTACTTGAATGGGAGACCACCTGAGAACAGAAGATACTGTAGGCTTAGGAGAAAGACCCAGCAACCCACTCCCAAAAATCCATCTGCCACTGAAAACCCTATGAATAGCAGAAAAGTACTGACAATAGTGATTCACCTGTTGTACCTAGGGTGACTATGAGTTGGATACTGACTCAACGGCACCTAACAACAACAACAATAGATGTCTGCTGTTTTGGCTCCTGAGGTAGCTGGCCCAGGCCCAAGGATGACAGAAGGAAACTAGTTATGGAAACTCCCTGAGTAATTAATTAGCCACTAAGAACATTCCATTCATGCCGGTTGCTGTACCAGCTGGACTCAGAGAAGGGATAATGGGTGCAACCCCCACCTGGCAGAGGTGGTGGAAGAGGCTTCTGCTGAAGTTAGGTGAGTGCAACCCCAGTATAAATGGAGTTCCACAGGATTATTTATACCTGTTTGGTTTTGCATATTAATCTTTTGTGAGCATTTTGCCTTGCCAACGAATATTCATTATGAAATTCTAACAGGAGATATCTGGGTCGTAGAACTCAAAATGATTTTCCTCTCTATTTGGAACTATTTCAGCTTTTTATATTTGGCAAGTACCACTTTCATACAAGGGGAATAAGTAAAAGCTAGTTTTATTTTTAAATTCAACATGCTTTTAAAGTGACTACTTAGATTTCCATTGTGAAGCTATCATGTAATTTACCTGACCAGTGCCTTCTAAGAGGCAGGAGAACATTGTGGTTCAGAAGATTTCTCAAAGCATGGCCCCACTGACCCCTATCACAGCTGAAAGGCATTCGTGCTTCATAGAATTGTTGTTGTTGTTGTTAGGTGCTGTCTAGTCGGTGTCCGACTCATAGTGATCCTAGGTACAATAGGCGAAAAAGTATTGTTAGTGCTTCTCTGCTGTTCATAGTGTTTGCAATGGCTGATTGTCTCTTGGGAGTGAGATGCCCAGTCGTTCTCCCAAGGCTATAGCACCTGATGTTCCCAGGTGGTCTCCCATTCAAGTACTAACCAGGCCCAACCCTGCTTAGCTTCCATGATCTGATCAGACACCACAGTGGTATGGTTGCAGTGAAATAGCAAGCTCTATTTCTAGGTCTCTAACAGGCCCAACGGGCTGCAATTTAGCTCAGTTAGTAGAGCACTGCTCTGCAGTTTCTGAGGTCCAGGGTTCAATTCCCAGCACCGCAAAAATGGGAGAAGGACGTGGCAATCCAGAAACAATCAGCCATTGAAAACCCTATAAGGGTTACTATGAGTTGGATATGACTTGACAGGCCCTGACAACAACAGGCCCAACTCACCAGTGGCCAAGTCTGAACACAGGAATTAAGATGCATGGATGAGCTCCCCCCACCCCAATGCACACTCATCATTCTTGATGGGGTTTCAGTGTAGGAATGGAGATCACGCAGGGAGCCTGTCTGTACCAAGTTCACAAGGGGCCTGTGAAAATGAGGTGAAAGCAAGGGAAAGGCTTCCTAGAGGCCAGGTGCACAGATGAGGAGACGGAGGTCCAGAGGGGGCTTGTTGTGTGGCTTGCTTGAGGTCATGCAGCTGGTTCCTAGCAGAGTTGAGAGGCTGAACCAGAATGAGCAGCTTTAGAATCTGTCCTGACCGCTAGGCTTTGCTGCCTCTGTGAAGGGGGCTTGTTAAAATCCTATGTCTCCCCTGCATCTTGGGGCTCTGTCCCTGGATTCTGATCGAGGGGTCTGAGGAGGCCTAAGAACCTGCATTTTTATCAGGCCCCAGAGGTTCTAAAGGGACACTGCTGTCCTTTTGCACTAGGGCTGGCACCTACGTGCATAGGTTTCTGACTGGCCCATGTCTCCCTGGCTGGGCAGGCTCTGTGCGCTGCGCCCCCCCACCAGTGATTTGCCTGAAATGTGTGCTGCTACGCAGATCCAGGCATGACAGCCACTCGTCCACACTGTTCCGCTCCAGTGTCCTTGTCTCCCACCTCTTCCCCTTTGCTCTTCCTTCCTCTTTTCCAGCTGCAGTGGCCCTGCTTCCCAGGCCCCAGATGGGTCCTTGTTTGCTTCCTTTCTTTATCTTTGAATGTTGTTGTTGTTGTTGTTAGGTGCCATCGAGTCGGTATCCGACTCATAGCGACCCTCTGTACAATAGGGGAAACACTATTGTCAGTGCTTCTCTGCTGTTTATAGGGTTTTCAATGGCAGATTGATTTTTGGAAGGGGGTTGCCAGGTCCTTCTCCCAAGCCTACAGCTTCTGGTGTTCCCAGGCGGTCTCCCATCCAGGTACTAACCAGGCCTGACCCTGCTTAGCTTCCGAGATGACAGGATCGGATGCCACAGGGCTACTGCTGCAGGCTATCTTTGAATACTGCTACTCTAATTTGCACAGAGCCCTTTCCTCATACCCTCCCTCCCCCTCTCCAACTTCTTCCCTTCTTTTCTCTCACAGTGGCTCTGTCTTCTGCCTCTTCTGCAGTTTTCACACCTTGTTTCTGAGATGTTAAAGCTCACAACCAAAGGACTGCCCATTCTTGTCTCCATCTAGCACCTCAAATTCCAATGGGCTCATTACCATGTCCTAGTGTCTCTGTCTTCCTCTGTGTCAAATGAGGGTCGGTAAGAAAAGCCAGGTTCTAGTTCTGATGCTGCCACCACCCTGCCAGGTGACCTTGGGCGTGTCACAGCTACTTATTTGGTTGTTGTGCTGCCTTGGGAGGCTGTGTTGAGAGAGCAGAGTCTGAAGCCAGCCTGCCTATACAAAAGCCCAGCTGTGCAACTTGGCAAATTATTGAACCTCTCTGTGCCTTAGTATCCCCATGTACCAAATAGAGCTAAAAAGAGTAACTCCCTCTTAGGATTGAGTGAGTGAAGACACAATGTTTTTAGAATTGTGCCAGGCACAAAATACTCAATGCCATTTACCCTCAAATATGAGAAAAGATTAGCACTTCCCCAAGTGAGATAGTCTTGTACACAATGCCCAGCAAGAAAAAGGAGGGGAGGACAGGGTTGTGGGTTCAACCTTCTGACAGCAAAGAAAGTGTGAAACTTGATTTTGCCCAATTCTACTTTCTGCTGGCCACAGAATTCACCTTTCAGGGCACCTCTTACTGCTTGTGGTTCTCATGAGACCCCCATCTCCTCTTCTTTACTCTCCTTTGATCCTAGGTTTTGAGAGGGGGAGAGGTAGAGAAGGCTGGAATGAGTATGGCCTGTGGTTGAGGGCTGGCACTTGCATGCATAGGTTTGTGGCTCTGGTGCCTGGGCAGCTGCGGAATTCCCACGTGGCACAGCTTCCAGACAAAATGGCAGGTGACCAAATCTGCCTGTCACTCCACCACTGATGCTTGCCTCAGCCTGAATGCTACAGCCTTCCTGAAAACCCATCCTCTTTCCGGGCCCTCTGCCTTTACAAGTTGAGAGCAGTGAGGGATTTCTTGAGAAGCCTTGGGCAAATCCCTTCCCCTCTTGTGACTCACTTTCCCACCTGGAAATGAGACGGGGTGGATGGCGTGGTGTTGGACCCAATCCGTGGTTTTCACAGGGAGTCTCCGCAGAGCCCAGCTCTCCCTCCTCTCTTTACCCAGAGTGGAGTAGAATTCTTATAGAATGGAGTTACAAGGAAGATTTTATTTGCCAATGTTCTCTGGCAAAACAGTTGAAAGCCAGGGGACCAGAAATTCTCCGAGGTCACATCTAGTTCTGACATTCAAGGATTCTGATGTTTGGCCATTGTTTTAGAAGGCCAAGGCTGCCACCAGCCCTGTGCAGCCAGGATCTCCTCGGCTGGGTGAGCCCTGCTGGTGTCTGCAGAGCAGCTGCTGGCCAGAGAGCCTTACCTGGTGACTAGCAGGACCTTCCTCCCCCTGAGAATGCAATCCGCTGGGCCTTATGTTTACCCAACACACTCCTTAAGCCTGGCTGGGCACCTAAAGTCGTCATCCAGTTCCCATCTTACCCTCTTTGCATGGAGCCTGGGCGGCCCATAGTATCCTGGAGTGCGTGGGGCTGTGGAATGTAGCTACCCTCAAGTTTTAATTCTAGCTCTGCCAGCTTACTAGCTTTGTGACCTCCTAAAAATTACTTAACTTCTCTGAGCCTGGTCCACCCAGTTTTCCTTCCTGTAAAATGGACCTAATTGTCCCTGTCACCCAAAGGACGGTTGTGACATGAAGGTAAGATAATGAACTGAAAGCCCTTGATGCCACCCAGGCACTCAGACATGGCATTCAGACAAGCACGGCATGGCCATTGCTTTTACCTTCAACCTTTCCCCCAGGGCCACAAGTTCACCCAGGACAGAGCCATTAATCCTTCTTAATTCTGGGTGCAGCACAGGGCTCAGCAAAGGGTTTAATGAATATGTGGACAGATGTGACATACAGATGGAAGACAGCTGCCCTTGGGCCCCTCCTTGGCCAACACTGCCGCATCTACTTGGATTTGCCAGGACAAAGAGGGTGCCCTGCTTGCTCAGGAGCCTG
The DNA here is from genome assembly GCA_007922755.1 of Pedetes capensis. Lineage (NCBI taxonomy): Eukaryota > Metazoa > Chordata > Mammalia > Rodentia > Pedetidae > Pedetes > Pedetes capensis. Next base: position 35,118 of record VMDO01008071.1, on the reverse strand, counting down.
CCCTGGAGCTGAGCAGAAGGACTGGGCCCAGGGAGGGGGCAGAGGTGAAGAGAAGGTGGTTGCTCCTTGCTCTAGTGTCTCTCCTTGGGTTTGGAAGGCACAGAGGAGACAGCCCGCATGGCTTGAGGGCAGCTTGTCATCCAGCATGGTTGGGCCCGGGTCGGGGCACTCCCTCACCCTCCCTTCCCTCCCTTCTGTGTGGAGCAGGGCCAGCTCAGTTACAGCCTCCTTGCTAAGCTGCTGTTAGACAAGCTCCTGCTCCATATGGCCTCAGTTGGCCCTGTTGACCTCTCATGGCCTTTTCAGCGTGTATGTAAATCCTTTGGCCCCATTTTTTCCAGGCCTCCAGAGGAGGCTGCTGGAGAGCATTAGGAACCAGGACTTCAACGGTCCAAAATCCCCTGTGATGTGGACCCCCTTCTCTTTCAGATGCATTTCATCTTCTCAGATAAGGCCGTGCTTCTGTTTGAGTTCTGGAGTGTCCACAGTCCTGCAGGTAAGAATTGGGAAACTGAGACCTGTAGCTTAGGAAGTCTTGTAGCACCAGGCAGTGGAGAACGTGTGTTCTCTTTATTCTCTGTGCGCATTTAAAGTGAGCTTCACATCTCCAGCTTAAACATTGAGCCAGGACTTTGCATCTATAATTCTATTTGCAACAGTACTACACTTCTGATTGCAAAGGGCTCCATTTCTCACTGATCCTCAAGGCCCAGGGAGACAGAGAGTGTTAGAGAGAGAGGTGGGGGACATTGGGGCTGGGGAGGCAGCTTTTCCCTCTAATCTGGGGAAAGAAGCTGAAACTGAGAGTAAGCATCAAGCCAAAACCAGATCGAGACTTCCTACTTCTTCCTGGCACCTCCCTCATGCACAGCAGCTTCTGTAGCCTTGGATCTCAGATGAGGCACCAGTGTGAAAGGGAGGAGTATTCCTCTGGCTTGATGTTAACTCAAGTTCACATCAGCCCAAATTAACATCTTAAAAGCAGATGAGCAACAGTCTAAAAGGTCATCATTGCAGGTGCCAATATCCCTACAGTAGATGGCTAACTATTGCCGAATGAGCAGTGGATTAATACAACAGTTAGCAATGAACAATGAAATGCATGTATGGTAATGCCATAATGAGACCCATTAGGTTGTACATTAAAAACTACCAATATAAAAATTTTTTAAAAGATTAAAACAAAGGAAAAAACACAGTCATTTTATTATTCTCACTCAAGGTTCTGTGGCTCAACTGGACTTAGTTAAGTGGTCCTCACCCAAAGCCACTCAGGCAGTAGAGTCACAGTGGCTGGAACCCGAGTCTCCTCGAGGAGTCCTGCACTCACATCTACTGGTCGATGCTGGCGGATAGCTAGGACGTCAGCTGAGGCTCTTGGCTAAACACCTACATGTAGTGACCATAGCCTGGGCTTCCTTGTCTCAGGGTGGTGAGGTTCTAATAGCATGTGTCCCAGAGAACAAGGGAAAAGTGCATGAGGTTTTTAAGACCTAGCCTTGGAAGTTGCATAGTATTATTCCCACCTTATTGGTTCAAGCAGTCACAAAATCTTCTAGGTCAAGAGGGAGGGAACTCAGCCCCCACATGATAGCAGGAGAGTGTGTGTGTGTGTGTGTGTGTGTGTGTGTGTGTGTGTGTGTGTGTGTGTGTGGTACTTGGAGGTTGAACCCAGGACCTCACACATTCTTTGCAAGCACTCTGCCAAGCTGTACCCCCAATCCATTTTTTATTTTTTATCTTGAGACAGGGTCACACTAGTTGCATAGGCTGCCTTTGGCCTTCAACCTATGAGCCTCCTACCTCCTCCCAAATTGCTGGGATTACAGGCATAAGCCACTGTGCCCGGCTGGGAGAAATATGTGGGGCAGGATACACAGGGGTGGCCATCTTTGGAAAATACAACCTATCACAAGTACTATGGAGCCAATGGGAAAAATAAGGCAGGTGTGTGTGAAGTAAGAGGAACCCTGTCGGAGGGAGGCTGGACAATGGAGTCGGATGCAGGGGAGTATGCTGAGATAGGACACTGTCATTTACACAGTGAAGGCTGGTACTGACACGGAGTAGCAGAGGCTGCTCTGGGGAGGAGGGTCTGAGACTCGGCTGGGAAGACGACTTCCTATTTACTATATCCTCTTTTGCACTGTTCGAATTTTTACCACAGGCATGCAGCTACCTGTAATTTTATACTTTAAAAACCTGCATTTTTTGCAGATGATTTCCTCTATGAAGGAATAAAAAAAGTATCATTTTTGTGCCTGCAGCCGTAGCCCTGTGGCATCTGATCCGGTCAGATCTTGGAAGCTAAGCAGGGTAGGGTCTGGTTAGTACTTAGATGGGAGACCTAAGCAGGGTAGGGCTTGGTTAGTACTTGGATGGGAGATCACCTGGGAAAACCAGGTGCTGTAGGCTTGGGAGGAGTCAGAAACCCACTCCCAAAAATCAATCTGCTACTGAAAACCCTATGAATAGCAGAGAAGCACTGACAATAGTGTTTCTCCTGTTGTACACAGGGTTGCTATGAGTCAGATACCTACTCTACGACACCTAACAGCAACACCATCACTTTTGCCTTTTCTTATGCTCAACACTTCTGTGGTTAAATGTATAGGCTTTCCCCATCAAGCAATGTTCTGACACCAGCTGGGGGTCCTGCAAGTCCATTCAATTCTGACACTAACCAGAGTTAGTGTAGACCCCACAGGTCAAGAGCACAGTCCCACAGACTGTTTCCCACACAAACACCAATCACAACTCCCAGGTTGTCACCTGTACTTCAGACCAGTGTATAAAATTGGGATTCCTATCACCCCCTCCTTGGGGCCAATTATTTGTTGGAATGGCTCACAAAACTCAGAAAAGTACTTTACAAAGTACAATTAAGTCAGTCATTGGCCATTGGTGATCAATTCAACCTTCAGCCCCTTCTCTCTGCCCAGAAGTGGGGGGCGGGGCTGAAAGCTCCAGGTCTCTGATGCCATATTGGTTCCCCTGGCAACCAGTCCCCATCTATCTAGAAGCCCCAGACACAAGTCATTTTATCAGCATACAAAAAGACACCACTATGAGGAGCTTCCAAGGGTTTTAAGGAGTTGTGGGCCAGGAAACCAGGGCAGAAACCAAATATTTATGCAAATATAAATATAAAAATATATAAACACATTTATATATATTATATATACTTGAAGGGGGCTTTTTGAGACATGATCTCACTATGTAGTCCAGGCTGGCCTCTACCTTGCAATCTACCTGCCTCAGCTGGGATTACAGGCATGTACTACCATGCCTGGGACTGGGATTTAGCTCAGTTGGTAGAGTGCTGCGCCGCAGTCTCTGAGGTCCCGAGTTCAATTCCCAGCACCGCAAAAATGGGAGAAGGACCTGGCAATCCACTCCCAAGGCAATCCCATAACAGTTAGCCATTGAAAACCCTATGAGGGTCGCTATGAGTCAGCTACCGACTCAATGGCACCTAACAACAACAACAACAACTACCATGCCTGGCCACAAAAATATATTCTTATGTCACAGAGCCCCATAAGATATTTTAGCTGCACCACTTAGTATCTTTCTACTTACAAAAGACAGGTAGCATGGGCAGTTAGTTTTAAGTGCTAGTAAGCACTTAATGTTTTCTGTAAAATAACATACTGTGTTTTTCTCTGTAAAACATACTCATGGAAGAAACTTCAGGAAATTAGGCAAGATACCCACCTGTATCCTAATTTGCTGAAATAATTATTACTCCATGCTGTATATCCTGCCTTCCCGACTTTTTTGTGCATCTACATATAAGTAGGACCTTGTTGTATATGCTCTTCCTTCAACAAGAAGTCTTGGCAGAGGTTTGTCCACACTGCTGGGGTACTGTTGGGCTTGGTGCTTTGTGGCTTCTTTACCCTTCACCTCTGGCTTGGCTTTTCTTTTCCCCTCTCTCTCTCTCTTTCTCTCTCTCTCTCTCTCTCTCTCTCTCTCTCTCTCTCTTTCTTTCTTCCTTTCTTCCTTTCTTTTTTGTCGTACTGAGGGTTCTACCCAGGGGCTTGTGCTTGCATGCTCTGCAAGTGCTGGACCACTGAGCTGCACCCTCAGCCCATTTTTTTTTTTTACTTTTTGAGACAGGGTCTTGCTAAGTTACACAGAATGCTTCTGGTCTCAAACTTGCGATCCTCCTGCCTCTGCCTCCCGAGCCACTGGGATTACAGGTGTGCGCTACCGCGCCCGGCTACCTCTGGCTTTTCTTGAATGAGAAGTCACACTCTACCAGTCAACCCTCCCAAGAGAGGTGTAGAGGGGAAGAGAGACATTGCAGATGTTCTGAGCTCAATGAGGGTGGGGAAGAAGACAGAGGTGGATGGAATGTGTTCAGCGGGAATGGGTGGTGTTCTCTACAGCCTGGGCCAGGAAGTAAGCCTTGCCAGGCAGGTCTCCCAACTCAGCCTGTTTATTTCTTTGCTTATCTTTAATGGCAAAAGTTGTGCATATTTATGAGGTACTTTGTGATCTTTCTTTTTTCTGTTTTTGATTTGGTGAAATATCATTAACATTATTGAACTCTTATAGGCTTTTTTTAAAACTTTTTAGGGATTTTAGACTTCTGTATTGTTACTCTTTTTTGATTTTCTTGTTTTTATTTATTTTTTGTGATGCTGTGGATTGATCCCAGGGCTCTCCACATGCTACAGCTCTACAAACTGAGCTACATACACTCTCAGCCCTGTTAGTGTCTTTTTTAAAATGGCAAACATGCCCACATGATTTTTCAATACATATATACAGTGTGAAATGTTTAAGTCAGGGTAAACGTATCTCCTCAAACATTGGCCATTTCTTTGTGGTGAAAGCATGTAAAATCCTATCTTGTAGCTTTTTAAAAAATATGCAGCACATTATCGTTATCTGTACATAGAACCCCAGACCCTGTTTCTCAGCTCGGCCTCTTTTGGCAGGCATGGCCCTCTCTGTGTTGGTGGTCCTGCTCCTGGCTGTGTTGTACGAAGGCATCAAGGTTGGCAAAGCCAAGCTGCTCCACAAGACCCTGGAGAACCTGCCCGTCCGCTCCAGCCAGCAGCTCATCTTGGAGACAGACCAGGATTCTGTAAGCTCTGGCTCACTTCAGGACGGCAGAGCTCACCTCAGGTACAGGAGCCCTGTGGGGAAATGGACAGAGTACTCACTTTCACCCTGAGAGGTAGGCCAGGCCCAGAGCACGTTCACCCTGTGCACAGAAAGGAAATCAAGGCCCAGAGCAGGACCAGGCCTGCCAAAGTGTTATGGTTAGTAAGGGGAACTAGAGTTGGGGTCTCCTGGTACCTGGGCTAAAGCTCTCTATCTCCAGCCTCCTGGGAGGCCCGAAGGATTTCTGCAGGGGGAACTCTGCTGCAGGCCCCTGTCTAGCAACAAGGGTGGCCACCCAGCCTGCCCTCAAAACTCACCAGGCTCCCAAACCCAGAAGGGGATCTGCAGGTGCCCCGAAGCAACAATTGCTGTCAGTCACATATCCCCCTTGGTGGGGAGGGAGGCCCTTTTCTCTCCTACCATCCCACTCAATTAGGCAGCCATTGAGGGCCCCAGGCTGCCTTCTGTCCAGCCTACCGGCACTTAGTGAACCCGCCTGCTCCATTACCAGCCACCTTATCTGGGTGCCTCTGATCTTCACAACCACCTGCCAAGGGAGGAATTCTTATCCTGGTTTACTGATGAGGAAATTGACATTCAGAGAGGTGAAGACATTTGTGTTAGGACAGATTTAGTAAGTAGCCACACTGAGAAGTGATCTGTCACGGGTGTCCCTGTCCTTTCCATTGTCATCCTGCCTCCCACTATAGATTCTGGGGTAAAATTTCTACCTTATTGATGATTTTCTTCTTATCCTTCATCAGATGAGACAGATTTTTTTTTTTTTCCAGTACTGGGGGTTGAACCCAGGGCCTCGCACCTGCATGCTCTGCAAGTGCTGGACCACTGAGCTGCACCCTCAGCCCATTTCTTTAGTTTATTTGAGACAGGGTCTCCCTAAGTTATGCAGACTGCCTCTGGTCAGACGAGACAGATTATATACACCATGACTTCCTCTCTTGTCTAGGATGCTAAGAAGCATAGAGCTAACTGTAATGGAGACACATTCCTTTAAATGACAGCGTCTCCTGGGTTAAGTGTACACCATGCAGTCACTCGGGTTGGGGTTTAGCTCAGTTGGTACAGCACTGCTCTGTAGTCTCTGAGGTCCTGGGTTCGATTCCCAGCTCTGCAAAATTCAGAGAAGGATGTGGCAATCCACTTCCGAGGCAATCAGCCATTGAAAACCCTCTGAGAGTCACTACGAGTCGGATACGACTTGACGGCACCCAACAACAGCATGCAGTCCCTCAGGGGCTTCCCACTCCCCACTATCGATTCCCGGCCTCCAGCTGGTTACCACCATTAACTCCATTCTCTTTTATATCTAGGTGGCTTTTATATCACTTTGGCCAGTCTATAGTCCATGTCATTCAGGTGGTCATTGGCTACTTCGTGATGCTAGCTGTAATGTCCTATAACAGCTGGATTTTCCTCGGTGTGGTCTTGGGCTCGGCTGTGGGCTACTACCTAGCCTACCCACTTCTCTCCAAGGTTTAGCTGGCAAGGGGTGTACGGTACCAAGCACTGGAGGGAGCCACGGCCCCTCTTCCAGATGTTGTACCTCCGGATGCTTTTTCTTCAGATGGCCATTGCTCACCTCCTTCCCACCTCCCAGCAGCTCCGAGCTAAAGCCAATATGTGTTCCCTGGACTACTACTTCTCTCCTTAGCCAGCCTGCACAGGGCCCAGGCTAAGAAGGCAGCTGTAACCAAAGGGAGAATGGAAAGACTAGAACCAGGGGCCAAGGTTTTGGGCCTATCATGACTCATCTCTGTGACTCAAAGCTTAAGAATTCCCAAAGATCTTCAGGACAGGAAGATAGGCTCTGGGTGATGAAGACCCCGGCACCTGGATATCCTCTCTTCTGCTTTGTGCCTTATCTACAGGAGCGTCTTCCACTGGACTTCCTGACCTCTCTGGCCTTTGGAGGACAGAGACCAAACTAACTCCTTTTTCTCCCCTTTCCACCTTTGAAACATATGAAGACCTTCGTCGATGGATCATGTGGACAAACCAAGAATTTTCATTTCCCTCACTGAACTCCTGGTTGGCAATTTTGCACATTTACACAAAACATTTTTAATGAAATTATTTCATTTTATTTACGATGAGGGTAGCATATCCCTTTCCTAGGGGGAAACCAAGTGACAGCTGATGAAAGGCAGAGACCCCAGACTGTTACCCAAGGCTGCTGGCTTGTCCTCTGGGCAGACAAAGCTCCTTCCATCGAACCACACTGCCTAATTGGCCAAGGTGCTGGGGAGCTCTTTGTGGCTTTAATGTCCCCTCTTATCCCAATCCTCTTTTATGCAGACAGCTGGATTTAATAATTTGCCATGTTTGATGGTCCTTATTTATTACTCACTGCTCACTCATGATGATCTAGTGAGGAAACCTGAGTCAGTCACTGAAAATTCTGCTAAAGTTAGGGAGGACATTGGCTAAGGAGGCAGTAAGTGGTCAAACCAAAGTCAGTACATTTTTGAATTTAGATGGACGCTGGATGTCTGAACCTCTTTATAAAAAAGAAAGAGTCCTAGGGAGAAAAAAAAATCACTGCTGTATTATTGTAGTAGCTATGTTCAAGTACCTCATGGGCTTGATGAAAAGATAGGTTTGAGAATTTAAAAGATGGGTCTGAGAATTTAAAACAAATACATTTTAATAAATATATATTTTTAAGCAATCTGTGACTTCGTCTGTTCCTCGTCATTCCAACAGTAAGCACATCTAACCCTTCTAGCAGCCTCAGGAGTGAAGGCAGTGAATGAAGCTGGAGGTGTGCTGTGTGAGACTGAGGACTAAAATGACAGCTCTGTGTGCAGGGAAGCTGAGCCCTGACACGCTGCCTGCAGGTAGACACCCCGGAATGCCCACCTAGTCAACATCCTTTGATTCATGTAATAAGCACTCATCCGATGACTGCTAGAAGAATTGTAACTAACACACAGACTCTGAGCACCTGTGTTGGCATGGTGATTAGCACCTGCTTTCCTTGCGGGGAACAGCAAAGATAGAATGCCTGCCTTTTAATTTATAATAAGAAATGAGCATTGTCTGAAGTAGAGCATGTGAGGCCTCTGGGGTTGTTTGGTGCATTCTCCTCACACATGAAGGGAGCTGGAGAGCTGCCTATCGTCTGAACGGGTGCAGGTTTCAAGAGTCCAGGATAAATTGTGCTGATGGAGCCTTATCCACCCATCCGTAAGCTCTGGCCAACCACAGCTCCCTCCCTGGGGCACTGCTGAGATGGCCATCTTCCTGAGTGAGCAGCAAACTTCACAGCTTGTCACACATTTGAATATATGTAAGGTTTTTAGTAGACAAGCCATTGCTCTCATTTCAACAATCTTTCAGCCAAGTCACAAAAGGTGATATTTTCCCTACTTATTTTTTTTTTCATTTAACAAACGTGTATGAATGCTAATCATACACCCAGCTGTGTTATAAACATTTTATACAAATATAATCTCATTTTGGGCTGGGGTTTAGGTCAGTCAGTAGAGTGCCATTCTGCACTCTCTTGAGGACCTGGGTTGGATCCCCAGCATCGCAAAAACGGGAGGATGTGGCAATCCACTCCTGAAGCAGTCCTGAAACAATCAGCCATTGAAAACCCAACCAGGGTTGCTATGAGTTGGACACAACTCCATGGCACTGAACAACAAGGCAGGAAATGTTTCTGTCTTCACCTCAGAGATAAGGGAGTTGAGGTGCACAGGAGCGGTCACCTAGCTAATGAGCATGTCTGTTTCCTTTGAGAAGGCTGAAACTGAGAGGGTAAGAAACTTGGCTGAGGCCACACATGCCCATAGAATAATGAAGTAACCTCACACTGTGAGGAGAAGGCTGGACTCTTTATATTTTACCATCGTTGTTGTTAAGTGCCATCCAGTTGGTGTTCAACTCATAGCGACCCTACCAGCAAAACAGTATTGTTAGTGCTTCTCTGCCATTCATAGGGTTTTCAATGGCTGATTATTTCTGGGGAGTGGGTTGCCAGGTCTTTCTCCCAAGCCTATGGCACCTGGTGTTTCCAGGCGGTCTCCCATCCAGGTACTAACCAGGCTCTACCATGCTTAGCTTCCAAGATCTGACGGGATTGGATGCCACAGTGGTATGGCTGGAGGCCATATTTTATCATTGTTGTTGTTGTTAGGTGCCTTCGAGTCGTGTCCGACTCATAGCAACCCTCATAGGGTTTTTAATGGCTGTTTCGGGATTGCCTTGGGAGTGGGTTGCCATGTCCTTCTCCCATTTTGCGGTGCTGGGAATCGAACTCAGGACCTCAGAGACTGCAGAGCAGCACTCTACCAATTTTACCATAGTAGGTGGAAATTCTCTCAGGAGATCTGGAGTGGGGCTCAGGAGCCTCTTTTCTTTTCTTTCTTCCTTTTGTTCTTTCTCTTTCTTGTTTCTTTCTTTCTTTTTCTTTTCTTTTTTCTTCCAGTGCTAGGTATCAAACCCAAGGCCTCATACATAGTAGGCAAGCTCTCTACCACTGAGCTACACAGCCCTGGAGCACGTATTTCTAAGAAACATAACCAGCATCTTCCCTCGACCCAGTGACAGTCTGGCAAGGACAGTGGCTAGGAGCCCAGGTCCCCAAATCAGCCAGCCAAGATCTGAATTCTTGTTTGGCTGCTTACTAGCTATGTAACTTTGGACAGATTACTTTCCCTGTCTAAGCCTCAGTTTTCTCCTCTATAAATGGAGATAACAGTGTCTCCCGCAGTGGTTGCTGGCGATGAGACAGTCCATGCACAGTGTCAGGCAGCAGTGCCTATATGTTGAATGACAAAGTTTAATACCTGGTCATTCTCCCTGCCTCTCAGGTCCACAGCTGTGAGACAAACTCAAAGCCTGCAAGGTGATGTAGGGTTGGACAGAGTAGAATTTGGGTTCCTGTCTTATAAACATATAAAATCAAGGAACATTTTTGTTCAAATTATTCTCCTTTTTGGAGAGTGGTTGCACGGTCTTTGGAAGATGCCAGAATAAATAAAATGACCACAAAGATTTTCTCACTGCTGTTCTCCGCATTAGTTCTGGGCACAAGTTCAGAGGGAACGGAAGCTTCTTTCAGAGTGAAGCACCCCTCTGGTACCACGCACAGTGGAAACGAGGAGACCCTCCTACCATCTCTGCATGGCTTCCTAGGCTGCAGGCCAGACCACAGGAGCCAGCAGAGGACAAGACTGGTCCTCGGACAAACACCAGGCCCTGAGCATGGCGTGGCTGGGGTAAGCTGGGACAGCAGAGTGATGACTTTCTTTGAAAGCCTTCACATTTCAAGGTTAGGTACCAAAGGGAATGTGTCACTGCTCTGATGCATGTTAACTCACCCACTTACAACCCTGGCCCTCAGGTTCCCAAAGAGGAACACAGACGGCCCCGAAAACCAAACTCAGTTTTCCCCCAAGGGCCTGAGTCAAGTTTCAGGACAGACATTTATTTTAGTTTTGTTAATTTCAAATACTCATTGACCTCTTGTATACGATTTAAGGCAGAGAAAACAGACACATGTGCCAGGGCCACAGGCCTGAACCAGGATGGGGATGGTGTGATTGTCCCTCTGCTCTACAGGGAGACCTCCCTCCCCGCAGGTGACAGGCCTTGCTGCTGGGGAACATCTGAGCCCTGGGAGGCAGAAGGAGCGGGGCTTTCAAGTCAGTCTGAGAGTGAAGGAAAAGAAGAAAAAGCTTGGAAGAGAGGGCAGGACTCTTGTAAGTGGCTGGCTGGAGGGAAATTCCCAACCCCTCCTCCGACTGAGATTCACAGGCAGGACCACGGCAGGCCACGCACTCCACCAGTTCTGAAGACACGGTAGTGATCCTCTTCATCACGCTGGGCCGAGGGCTCAGCTGATGGCTAACTTAGCCATCGGAACTGCTGGCGTCCATATGCTCACCTTGACCTCACCCTGTGGCTCGCCTAGACCCAGGGCTGGCTGTGCAAATCATGCTTAAGGAAGGGTCAGTAGAGAAACCTGTGCACCTGTCTCCTGGGTCTTCATCCCAGCCAGTCAATGTCATCATCGTCATCGTCATCTCCAAAAAGGGGTGTTGGGGGCGGGCGTCCCTTCATGCTCTGACAAAACAGGAAAGAGAGGTCAGTCCTCATGGGTCCTGCCCACTGGTCTTCCCGCCTGACAGAGGAGGCGGCCCATGGTCTGTCCCAGCTCCAGGTTGTAAAGGAGGAATACGGAAAGGACTGGCCTGTGGCCAGTGACCCTCAACTTCTATTGAACTGTGACAAGCATGCAGAGAGGACGGTCATCTTTCAACAGAGACAAAAGACCAACTTTGTTTGGCTAATGTCATTTATTTGTGAAGCACATGTATTGATCTGACAGATTCTCCTCCCAGTGGTAACTTACACATTTCACGTGGAGAAAGAAGGGCTGGAGAGGAGAGATGGGAGTGAGAGAAAGAAACGGAGAAACAGGGCACCCTGAGAGAGGAGTGAGAGTACAGAAAGCTGACAGAGGCTGAGAAGAATGTGATCATACGCGCACATAGTTGCCATGGCCTAAGGTGGCCTGGCTGGCTCTGGATGTGACTCATCATTTGAGAAAGAATCAAATTAAATTTAGAGGCTTGGCCCAATGGATAAAGAAAGCCCAGGAATACAGGTCCCAGCTTCCCACACCCCTGGTCTTTCTGGCTCCACCCTTGCTCCCTCCAGCCAGGAAGGAGGACAGAAGGGATTAGAGGGTGCTACAGTTTGGATCTAAAGTGTTTCCCAAAGGCCCATGGGTTAAAGGCTTAGTCCCCAGCTTCATGCTTTTGGGAGGTGGTGGAAACATTAAGAGATGGGGCCTCATGTGACATACTAGGTGACTGAGAGTGGATCCTAGAAAGGCAAAATGGGACCACAGGCTCTCCTTTCTCACCCTCTTTCACTTCCCAGCCATGAAGTGAGTGGTTTTGCTCTAGTACATGCTCCCACCATGATGTGCTACCTCAGTACAGACCCAAAAGCAATGGAGCCAATCAATCATGGACTGAAACTTCTGAAACTGTGGGCCAAAGTAAACCCTTTCTCTTTATAAGCTGATTTTTTCAGGTATTTTGTCAGGAAGCTAACAGGAGGGACCATGTAGGAGATTCTCTCACTCTTTTAGTGACTTGAGCTCCTGACCTTTTTCTTTTGGATTGGTAGGGAGCAAGCACTATGAAGGCAGCAAGGATTGATGCTAAAGACAGGTACAACATGAATATCCTCTCAGGTACTTCCTGCTCTGTCAGCTATTGCTGACCAGGATCAGTCTTCATAGGAGCCAGGCCAAGGGAAGGCAGCAGGGTATGTACAGAGGCGTTTGAGAGAATCTCATTGTCCAACCACTAACAGTCCTTCTATTTCTCTCTGGGCATCAACTAAGTGATATCTGAACTCTGACAGTATAGGATGTTCAAGCGTGGCTCACAGCTTCTGCTTTGTTCTGACTACAGTTCTAGCTCTACATTTACGAGCTTCATATAACCTGAGTTAGATTATTTAATCTTCCTGAGCCTCAGTCCTCTAATCTACATGGGATAGGAGTACCTCCCTGACTGGATCAGTAGAGGGTTAAATGTGAATGTGAAGTAGTTTTCAAAGTACCCAAGAAATAGATATTAACTTAATGATGTTGGTCATAACACTGATAATACACTGCTAATTTTAAAGTTCTAACTATAGGTAGGGGCTGGGATTTAGCTTAGTTGGTAGAGCACTGCTCTGCAGTCTCTGGGGTCCTGGGCTTGATTCCCAGCACTGCAAAAATGGGAGAAGGATGGGGCAATCCACTCCTGAGGCAATTCCAACAAACAATCAGCCACTGAAAACCCTATGAGGGATGCTATGAATCGGACACGACTTGATGGCACCTAATAACAACAAGAACAACTGTAGGTAGGGAAGTACTTGGGACACTAAATTTTTTCCCCTTCTTTTTCTGTGTAGAATTTGTATTCAGTATTCTCAAATGAAAATTTAACTTTTGAGAAGAAAGGCTAATGGAGGGACTAGCACAGTTCCCCAAAGGCAGGCAGGCAGGAGGGAAGGGCTCTGACACACATGAGCTGGAGCCCAGATCTGTCACCTTTTGGCAAGAGGCAAACCCTGTACTGGCTGATACACAGGGAATAGAATTTGCCCCCATTCCACCTTATATTTCTGTCCTTGGCATGGACTGAGCCTGAAGCTCCTGTGTATACACATTCAACCATGACATGGCCATCATGCAGTGAAATTGCCCTTCCACAGTGAAACTGGTGATGCCCAGCAGTTCTAGCCCAGCACAATGGGGACAGAAGATGCATGGACCAGGCTGTCAGCAACTCCCTCTACTGCCGTTCCCTCTCACACTCCAAAAACAAGGCCACACTGGCTGTACTGAGCTCGCTGCCCAGGGACATTGTGGTAACCAAACATGTCAGCAGGTTGGAAGCAAGGGGAGTGAGCAAAATGGCCATAACCGGAGGTTGGGGTTTTAGTCCTCACCCCACCAAAAATCTCCCTCTGTGGTTTTAGCTAAGTCACCCTTCTGGGCTTCAGTGTATCCATCTCGGAATCAGGTTGCCTGACAGGCTGACCTGCAAAGTCCTTCCCACCTGTCAGCATTTTGAGTGGGCATAAGTCCGCTGTGGACAGCCACGAGGGTTCTCTTTCAAGAGTAAAGCGGCAGCTGGCCATCCCCATGATGCTCACAGACTTGCCGCCTCCCAGCCCCAAGCCTGCTCCCACAGGGCCCTGCACACAGAGCCCACGGAGCAGGCCACCAACAGACGTCTGCTCTCTTCTCTGAGCCAGTGGGCAGGAGGCCCCAGCTAGAAGCATGAGGACATGGCAGGGCCTGGGGCTTCCTTACCACCTCGTCTTCATCCTCCTCCTCAGGCTGTGCTTTGGTCTTCGGAAGTTTCAGAGTTGCCCCTGGAAACAGTTCATCCTCTTCATCCTCAGAGAGTCTGAAGGAAAATCAAGTCATGGAGAATGTTGCTCCTGTTCCTGCTCAGGCCACAGTGCTTGCCAGCTATGAGGGTCACAGGCCCTGGAGGAAGAACTGCACACTCTACTCCAGCATCTCTTCCCACGCCCTTCATGGGCCCTTCCACAGCCCCTCCCTCCCTACAGCCAGAGTGGTTTTCTAGAGCTAATAAATCAGACTCCATCACACTCCTGCTTAAATCTTAATAGCTTCTCATCGGGCTTACAGAAAATCCACTTTTAAGAGTGACATAAAATCTCATACATCCTGGCCTCTGCTTAGTTTTCTAACTTCAGCTAAACACTATTTGCTTCCTACTTATCTTGTTCCTCCTTTTAATTGATTGATTGTGACATGTCTCCTCCTAGCACAGGGCCTTTGCATGTGATGACGTCCCCTTCTGCAATCTCTCCTACCTTCTCTTGGTATAGATTGCTCCTTTTCAGAACCCTTCCCTAACTATCCTATTTAATGTAGAATCCTCCCTCTTTGTTCTCTATTATAGCACCCTCTTTCTTATCACTAGCAGTTACTTACTTTTGTAACATGTAAGTACATATTTGTGTGTCTTCCCCACTAGACTGTAAGCTCCTCAGACTCATGAACCACATCTGCCTTGCCTAACACACTCAGTGTGCCCACCACAGAGCCCTGAGCATAGTAGCTGTTGTTGAATAAACACATGAACGAATGAATGAGTAAACTAGTCAGTGTCAGTTCCCCGCAGGTCTCTGGAAGAGCAGAGACCGGCTCCACCCACAGCCACCCTCACAGCAACATACCTGGCATTCTCAGAGCTGAGGCTGGGTCCGAGGGCCAACCCCGCAGCTGCAGTACTGGCCTCTGGGCCTGACGGCACCTCCAAGGGACCAGCGGAGCTAGTGACACCTTTCTCTTCAGGGAGCGCTGGAGGCTGAGGGGCTCCTGGGCTTTCAGACCCTAAGGCCGGGAGCTCCCCCTTGTCAGGGTCTGCAGTCAGTGACAGTCTCCTGGAGCTTCCTTGTGCTGGGCCATCTGCAGCCACCTCTTCAACGTGAGCCTCTCCCAATGGGTTGCACAGCTCCACTGCCGTGGGGCCAGCAGGCAAAGTCTCCTCATACTCAGAGTCTACAGGGACAGGACCTAGAGGCTTAGGTGGAATGGAAGCCGGAGGCCCCAGGACTCTGGGAGTTGGGGAACAAGCCAGCTCAGGTGGGAGGGATGCATCTTTGATCTCTGAGAGTGCCTCTGTTTCCGAGGACCCCGCTTCCCTTCTCTGTGCACCTTCCTGGGGCATGGGGAGACCCTGTGGGGGCAGCAGGGCGTCCTCCCCTGCCACCTCCTCCAACGGCACATCAGGGACCTCCTGCCTATCCTCACTGGGGGGTGCTGGAGATGGCCTAGGAGCAGCTGGGCCTGGCTGCTCCTTAGAAAGTCTTGGTCCTGAGGGCTGCTCTTCCTCCTCCTCACTGCTGCTCTCTCCCTGCTCTCGCTCCTGCTGGTTCAACAGCTGCAGAGTGACCATCTGTTCAAAAGCCAAGGAGGAGGAGGTGAGCGCTGAAAGGAAGACAGCAGGCAACATAGCAGTCCCCTGGTTCAAAGGACTGTGCTTCTCCCAGTCGGAAGACGGGCCAGCACACATCACTCTAGGCATCCCAATTCCTCATGAACGGTCTTGTAAGATCCCTTCGGAGGTACTTGAACAACAAAACACCCGTCCCAGTGAAATAATCCACAGCTGGCTGGCAGTACCTTGATCGTCCGCATGATCGTCCCCAGAATAGTCCTGCCATCATAGGATTCCTCCAGCTCAAACTCTCCCCGCAGTGACTGGAAGACCTGGTTCATGATCTTTTTGACCTGTGTGAAGACCAAATCACAGGCTTCTAAAACAAAGCCATTAAGGGAAAGACTGGAATTCCAGAGAGGAGTTGGGAAGGCTAAAATAAAGCCATCTTAGGACTCTGGCTGGGTGCAGTGGTTCACCCCTGTAATCCCAGCGACTCGGGAGGTGGAGGCAGGAGGATTGCAGGTTTGAGGCCAGAGGGAGCCTGTGTAACTTAGCAAGGCTGTCTCGAGATAAAAAGTAAAAATCAACAACAAAAAAAGGGCTGGGGTGCAGCTCAGTGGTGGAGCACTTGCAAAGCATGTGTGAGGCACTGGGTTCAATCCCCAAGTACCACAAAAAACAAAACAAAAACCAAAACAAAACTCTACAGAGGGAAACAGCTCGTTATGAATGGAGACACGGTGATGCTGCTGCTGTGGAGAGGGCAGTATTAAATGAGAAGCGCTAATCATGAGAGTAGCAAAGGCAGGCAAGCGGTGGTGTGTGCCCAAGACTGTCTAAAAACAACTGTTGATGCTCTCTGCCTCCTTGAGCACCACTGGCAGGGATGAGGGGCTGCTGGATGTGGGGCACAGCTCACCCTCTGATTTTTCTCCAGTGATTCAGGGGCCCTTCCCATACCCATCAAAGCTTCAAAGGCTAGGGAACCTGTGGGTCAGCTACCAGGATGGCCAGTTCTAAAGGACTGGTTTTTAAGTCAGACAAGTGGTACATCACTAAAGAAAAAAGCTACCAACATAACATATTGGCCATATGCTTTGTTGATATGCATATTCAAGGCCTGATATGATATAGTTCGCTGCTGCTTCCAAGAATCAGCTCACCTTCTCTGAGGGGTCAGCAGTAGCTCGGGACCCAGGCATCTGGGCTTTGTTCTTCTCCAGTTCCTTGATATACTCTTCATTTTGCTCTGTGAGGGCTGTGACTTGGGCCTGGAGGGCCAAGCACTGCAAAACAAACAGGCAAGCTGTGGCTGTGGCCTAGGGAACCAGGATGACTCTGAGGTCAGGAAACTCAGGCAGAGGAGAACCATCCTAAGCATTGAGTCCTGACCACCCACAGACCTGCAGGGCCATCCCATTGGCCCTCAGCCCAGACCTGCTGAGGCAGAGCACTCTATCTGCCCATCACTTGGCTCAACTCATGGCTTCACTTCCTCCTTCCCAGCAACGCCTTGTTTCTACTCAGGCCAAGAACATAATGAAATGGGGGTGGGGGTGGGGGTAGGAACACTAGTCATGTGCTAGCTAGGAACATTCAGCATTAGTAGCAACGTATTCACTTACAGGATTGCCTCCAAAAGCTCCGAGTCAAAGTGTTTCAACTGCATACTTTCAAGGAACTGCCCTCCAGACCTGAGACTTCTATCACATGTCCCTAAACCACGGCCCATCTCTCCCCTTTTCATGCCTGAAGATCCTACCATACCTCAGGCTCTACCCCATCCCAGCACCTTTGCCAAGAATGTTCTGCCTCCCTACCTTACCGTAGCTATTTGTCCTTGCCTCTGCTCAAAGTTCCCCTCTTTGGGATGCCTTCCCACCTCCCCAGGGACTTCCTCTTCTGGGCCCCAAAACACTTAATGCATATCCTTGTTTTTCTATATTGACTGCGAGATTCTTAAGGGCAGAACTCTTGAATGACCTTTCTCTAACACAATGGCTGGAATACAGCTGACACTCAATAAATATTTGCTTAATAAATGAAGGATCAAATAATAATGGGAAACATGTTCCAGAACACAAGTGCTGTGTTCTCTTTTTCCAGGTCACTGACCTGTCAATATGAGAAAGATAACTGACAGACTGGAAATTATATAAGCCTTGTTTGGTTTCCTACCTATTAACATTGTGTGGGCTCCAAAGGACAGACAAGACTTAACTAGCCCGCTGGCCTCACGTGAACTGGGCTGTACGCACTGCCTCGCCCAGGGAAAAAGCTACCTTTTCCTGAAGGCGGGTCAGCTTCTGCTGGTGGGCGTCCCTCTGCTCGCACACCTCCTGGTACTGCTGCAAGTGCTCGTCCTTGGCAGAGGCCAACAAATGCTCACACTTTGCTTCCCACTGACTCTGTAGCTCAGCTTGTGCAAGAGACAGCTGCCAAGAGAAAGCAACGACCATGTCCTGGGGTGTCCCTTTGCACCAAGGGAAGCCCCTGCTCCATGAGGCAAAAGAAGAATCCAATGGGCCAATATTAGTTGCAAAACAACTGTCTGAAAGACCTGAGTTACTTTGAAACCAAATGCACCTGTTATTTTGTTTTTTGGAGGTTTTTAGTACTGAGAGTTTGAAGCCAGGGTCTCATGCAAGTGCTCTACCCCTGAGTTGCACTCCTCGCCCCTTTTTTATTTTTATTTTTTTGCAGTACTGGGGGTTGAACCCGGGGCCTTGTGCATGCATGCTTTGCAAGTGCTAGACCACTGAGCTGCACCCCCAGCCCATTTTTTTACTTTTTGAGACAGGGTCTCGCTAAATTACGCAGATTGCCTCTGGTCTTGAATTTGTGATCCTCCAGCCTCCCCCTCCCAAGCTGCTGAGATTATAGGCATGCGCCACCACGCCTGACTCCCCCTTTTTTATTTTGAGACAAATTCTCACTGAGCTGTGTAGGCTGCCTCTGATCTTGAACCCACAATTTCCTGCCTTAGCCTCCCAAGTTGCTGAGATTACAGGCATACACCACAGCGCCTAGCAATAAATGCAGTATGTATGTATGTATGTATGTATGTACACATGTATTTATTTATGTGGTACTTGGGATTGAATCCATTGTACATGCTAGGCAAGTGTCTTATCACTGAGCTTTATCTCCAGGCCCTAAATGCAGTTTCTAAATGTAGGGAGGAAGATATCTTTGGTTGTCAGGACTCCAAAAGGTGCTCCAACCAGTTGGGCTGGGTCATAATGTGACCACATGTTTCAGGGTCCAGACCCTAAATTCTGTAGATTCACAGACTTCTTTATTTTGGCCAAAATTCCCTGAGGTGATCAAATCCAGGGCACAAAGCACTCTAGTTAAAGGGACATACACATGTGGATTTTAAATGTACAATGAGAAATGTTGCTATCAAAAGGACTACAGATCCGGCTGTGTCCTGCCACTATCCCTGGCTTCCTTTCCTGATTACTTAGATAAATCTCTTCTTTTCAAGAGTGATAATGTGGCTGGAAGAGGAAATGTGGTAGCCAAGCACTTTGCATGTTTGAGAATTTTTTTTATAAAGAGAGTTTTCTTCATGTTTTACTTATGTAATTAGGTACTAACTAAGTTTTTGAAAAGGCAAGCTGCTGGTCCAATGGGTGCCTGCCTCCCCTGCTTGTATGTGGATTATCTTTTCCACCACTCTGCACGGTGAGAATCTCAACTATGAGAAATGTCATCCTAAAGGACAAAGCAGGAGCTAGAAGCTCTTCCCTCTGAGTCCTTCCCACCTCCCTTGTATTTCCAGGTGCTTCCCTCGCTTATTACCTGCTCTGCAGCTGCTTGGTCTGTGGACACACGAGCCTTTTTCAAGAGCTGCCGAAGTTTGTCCAGTTCCTCCTGGTGGGACTTGCGAATCTCATCCATCTCCTCCTCGGCCTGGCAGCGCTCTTGAGCTGACTTCTTTTTCCTTTCTGAGAGGTTCTTAGGAACAAGAGAGCCCCATCAGCTCTAGCTGGTTAACAGAGGGTAAGTGGGGGTGATGGCGGCGGTGGGTATTGACCCAAATGAGTCCTTACTCCATTTCTGCAAATGGTTCATTTTTTTAGTTTTATTTTCCCCTTTATATTTAACATTCTTGGCTAGTGAATGAGAAAAATTATGACAAGGAAAAGGTACAAAAGAGCTTTATCTTTACCATTCTATTAAGAGTTAGGGAACATATACCCTTTGATATGGTAGGGCAAGGCAGACATTCTCATACCTTGCTGGTGGGAAAATAAACATATGCTCTTTGGATGGCAACCCTGTGAAACACTTACAAATAAGCACACTAGAAATTCCACAGACTATAATTTATCCTAAGGAAGCAATAAGTCATGTTAATAAAGGTTTTGTTATAAGGATAGTCATTGTAGTAGTTGTCTGTAATAAGGACAAATGGAAAACAGCCAAAAGATCAGAAAAAAACTGGTTTTAAAAATACTAATAACATCATAGAAGAAATTGTAAACATAGCCCAACTTTGATTCCCTAAAAAGGCATTGGGCCAAAATAGCTTTACTGAAGCTTCAGGAACACTCTGTTCTTCTCATATTTAAACTGTTCTAGAACATAAAAAATGATAGAAATGTTCTCACTTTGTACAATGAAGCTAGTATTTCTCTGATATGAAAATTTTAAGCAAGAAAGATAAAATACTATGAAGTTCAAAGACAGCAAACTTGAAAAATACTTGCCACATCTATAACTGACAAAGAGGATTGATACCCTTAATAGGGCTTGCTAATCAAACTCATATCACAATAGGAAAGAGGGTAAAAGACATTGAAAAGAGAATTCACAGGAGAAATATAAACAGGTATTAAATATTGTTGTTGTTGTTAGGTGCTGTCGAGTCGGTATCCAACTCACAGCGACACTCTGTACAACAGGGGAAACACTATTGTCAGTGCTTCTCTGTTGTTCATAGGGTTTTCAATGGCAGATTGATTTTTGGGAGGGGGTTGCCAGGTCCTTCTTCCAAGCCTACAGCTTCTGGTGTTCCCAGGCAGTCACCCATCCAGGTACTAACCAGGCCTGACCCTGCTTAGCTTCCGAGATCTGACGGGATCGGATGCCACAGGGCTACCGCTGCTGGCTGTATTAAATATATGAAAGCTTTACAACTAATAAAAATACATAGCAAAACAAAGCAGCATATTCTATCTGCAAGGTGAAGAAAGATCAGAAAAAGTCATATATGTAGAGATGGGAAGAATATGGAGAAATAGGCTTGCTCACGTACTGCTAGAAGTATAAGCAGCACACTCCCCTTTGAGAATAATCTAGCAATACTCATAAAAAAAATTGGATGGGTAGCATTCCCATTGACCCCATAATTCTAACTCAAGCAATCCACTCCTTGAGAATTCTCAAACAAATTAACAAAAGTAGCTATATAGTATGAGGATGGCCACAGGGGCTTGAAATGGGAAAACAGAAATATAAATATCCACTGACAGGTAAATAATTAAATATGTTGTACAGGAGGCCACCATGCAGTACTTTAAAAAGAGTGAGAAACATCTTATTCTTATGTAGTACACTGCCCCAAATACTCTTTAAAAAGCATTAAACATGGCCATACATGGTGACACACACCTGTAATCCCAGTGACTTGGGAGGTGGAGGCAGGAGAGTCTCAAGTTTGAGGCTAGAGGCAGCCTTTATAACTTAGCAGGACCCTACTCAAGATAAAAAATAAAGAAGAGGTTCGGGGTGCAGCTCAGTGGTAGAGTACTTGCAAAGTATGCACAAGGCTCTGGGTTTAAGCCACAAGTATTGCAAAAAGGGAAGAAAAGCATTAAACATAAGCCCACTATTATTTGAAAATGTTATCAGTGTATGTATATGTATATAAGTGAGTACATATGTATTATGCGTAGAGAAAACAACCTGGAAGGATCATATGTTGTTTATAGTTGTTACCTCTAACATGAGAGAGGGGACAAAGACAAATTTTTTTCTTTCATACTTTTCTGTATTATTTGTACCTGTTCTAATGGGCTCATACTATTATAATTTTTAAAGAAAAATAAAAATGTTTATTAAATAGCCAATCTTAGATCCTCGGGTCCAAAAAAGAAACTTGATTTGTAAAACTTACTTTTTCCAAGGACTCCTTCTCAGCTTGAAGGTCAGTCAATTCCTCCTCCAGGGACGTTACCTTGAGTTCCAACTGTCTCCGGCTCTGCTTTTCACTTTTGAATTTGGACTGTGCTTGCTCAGAGGTTTCTTGGAGATCTAGGATAGAATAGCAGAGAGACTTGGCTGCAAAGCAGAGCTGTGGTGGGCAATGTGGCATCCCAGAAGCTCCTTCAAAGCTACACGTTTCAATCTCCCAATCCTACCACACAGACATCCTCCTCCACTCACTTCTGAGCATTACCTCACTGACCTGCAATAAGGATTATCAGGCCATATGCTGACCCACCTACTAACCCATATTTACCCAGTAGAAAGTCATCTCTATACATATACAGGACATGTGCAAAATAAAAAAGAAATGTTTCAAGTAGCCAGAGTCTACCCTTGAAACCAATCACTCCTACAAATTCTACTTTAGTTACCATCTTACCACATTGGGTCTAGGCCCTTTCTCATTGGCTGAATAGTATATTCTCAACTTTCTTGATAGCTAGGACATTCTAACAAGAGTTTACTTTTAAACCATCTCATCTCAAATAAGGCTTTTGGGAATATATTTTTTAATTTAGTGCACCAGATGTATTTATCTAAAAAACTTTTGGGACTCTTACGGCTCTTGGGGTAATTGTCATAGGGTATCACAAAAGCAGAAACAAGATACCTATACCACATTCAAATCTAAAATTGCCCAATGTATACTTGCCTCACATGGCCCAAGTGATGCTCTATAAGAGAAGGGATATATTTTCAAGGTATCACTCTACCAACTGTCATCGTACTTTTTAGCTATTACGCAGAGAACTCTGCTTCCACTCAACTCTGCTGCTACTCCAAGTGCCCTGGCCCAGTGGTCTCATCTGCCTTCCACATTGGTTTCTGTACATCAAGGTCACGAATCAATGTGCTGGTCTTCACAAATCTTGTATCCAATCACCATGTGTTGAGCACTACATTTGTGCCAGGGACTGAACTAACCCTCATATGGAGAAAGGGACTTTACAAAGATAAGCAAAACACCATCCTTGCCCTCCAGAGGCTTGCATTTGGGAAGAACAGACATATAAATGGTGTTTAACAAAGGCTAACTGTGATAATGGAAACAATAATGCACTAAGAGATAAAGGATTTTAAAGGGGAGATCAATAATCTGGAATAACTGGAAAAGCTTCCAAAAGAGGAAGATTTGAGAGAGGATTGGAGGCAAATACTAGCGATGGTGAGCACATTAATCCCAGAGAAGAGCATGGATAAAAAGCAAAACAGGAGGAACTAAAGACAGCCAGCAAGTTTATGGTATGGGGGAGCTAGGATAAAGTGGGCAATATAATAGAAGGACCCTGAGAGCCAAGTTGAAGAGTTGCAATCCCCTTTGTAGGAAGGAGAGCACCACTACAGGAAGCATGTCTTTCTTAAAACTTCTGAGTCATAAGTTAGAACACATGAGGCCAATCATAAGTACCAAATATGTTGAAGCAACACCTCATCAACCACAGCCGGGCGCAGTGGCGCACGCCTGTAATTCCAGCAACTCAGAAGGCAGAGGCAGGAGGATCGCAAGTTCAAGACCAGAGCTGTCTGTGTAACTTAGCAAGACCCTGTCTCAAAAAGTAAAAAAATGGGCTGAGGGTACAGCTCAGTGGTACAACATTTGCAAAGCATGCACCTGCAAGGCCCTGGGTTCAACGCCCAGTACTGCACAAAGGGAAAAAAAAAACCACTTCATCAAACAAAGGGGAATGGTGGCAATTGATCAATTCATAATGAATAGTTGGTTCTCTTGCTAGTCTTATATAAAATAATCACATAGGTCAGTCACTCATGAACTGATGCTCGGTCACTCATGAACTTCACAAGCTTTATGTCAAAGGGATCGGCAGGAAGGAAGTGGTTCAATTTAAAGTGGTAAGTTTAAATGGCAATAGTGCTACTAGCACCCTCCACTGAGGACACACCTGAGAGCTCTGCCTGCAGTTTGGTGAGCTGGCCCCTGAGAAGATCTGTCTCCTTCAAGCTTTCTGTCAGCTGCATCTGCAGCTCTGTTTCCTTCTTTTGGTGAGCAGTCATTTTCAGCTGCAGGTGAGAGACCTGTGCGGTGGCTGCTGCTAACTCTTCTGTTACCTTGGCCTGAAAATAACAAAGGACAGTGACATTTCTTTAAATCCAGGTGTTTTTGGTCTCTACATGATGACCAACTTCACACAACTTATAGACAGGAAGGGAGCTAAGGCTGCCTTCAACCTACATTGAGCCCAAATCAACCATTAGAAATGTGCAAAGTCAGGCCTGGCACGTAGCTCAGTGGTAGAGAGCTTGCCTAGTATGCAGAAGGCTCTGGGTTCCATCCCCAGCATCTGAAAACATAAAATAAAAGGTGCAAAGTCTCTGACTGAATTCCCTTGCAGAAATTTGTCCTTAGGAAATACTACACAAGATAACAAAAATACTGCTACAAGGATTTTCCATGAAGCATTGTTTAAAGTTGTAAAAAAATGGAAAACACAAAATGCTGAAAATGAGCTTACATAAGCACATTATGATAAATCATCCTGAATGCAGTTATTAAAAATGATGTTTGAAAAGAATACTTAATGGCAGGGAATACAGTCACAATGTATTGCTAAATGAGGTAACAGTTAATATGGATAGAATTATGTTGTTGCTGTTATTGAGTGCTGTCAAATTGGTGTCTGACTCATAGTGATCCTATGTACAACAGGCAAAACAGGATTGTTAGTGCTTCTCTGCTATGCGTAGGGTTTTCAATGGCAGAATGATTTTTGGGAGTGTGTTGCCGGGTCCCTCCTCCAAGCCTACAGCACCTGGTATTCCCAAGCGGTCTACCATCCAAGTACTAACCAGGCCCAACCCTGCTTAGCTTCCGAGATCTGATGGGATCAGATGCCACAATGGTATGGCTGCAGGCAGGTAGAATTATAGGTGCTTTATATTTTCTTTAAACAAATACTAATATGATTCTTTCCCTCACTTTCTTATAAAATGGGGGGGCAAACAATATATACTCTCTGTTAGTACAAATAGATTTTCCTCTTCTTTGTTTTTACAATATCTGCATAGGATTCTACCATGTGAATATACCACAGTTCATTCTCTACTGTAGAACACTTAGATTGTTTCCAGTCTTTTCTCATTACACAAGATACCAATGAGCAATCCTCAATACACTGTCATTTCATTTGTATTTGGGGTGCCTTTAGGATATTCCCAAATGCAGAATTGCTACATCAAAGAGTAAAGGCTTCTGTAATTTTGTACATCATCATCAGTACCCCTCCTTAAACAAATTTACACTCCTACCAGTTCTATGAACACTTGTCAAAGATTCTAATTTTTGCCAACCTGATATATGAGAAATGGTACTGATGCCATTTTTAAACTTTTCTATGATAAACATGCATTTTCTTAATAAGAAAAGAATTTTGGGGGGCTCACTTTTGGTTTTTTGTTTTTTTCTGAGATAGGGCCTCACTTAGCAGCTCAGACAGACCTCAAATTTGTAATCTTCCTGTCTCAGCCTCCAGAGTACTGGGATTGCAGGTGTGCATCACTAATCCCAGCTAGAAAAAGATATTTTTAAATTTAAGTTGAATACCTTCAAAGACAAACAACTTCTGAGTCCACAATTTCTCCAAGGAATACTATACTTTAATTTCCCTCACTGCATCAAGTATTTTAAATGGTGCTCTATAGTAGTCAAACATGAACCAACTATACTCTAAAGAACATAAATATTCTCAAACAACATCTGAGGAAACTAAAATGACTACCTGGGGAAGCGATCAGATAATATTCTGAATATTAAGGATGATGACAAAAATGATGTTTAAAAGGATGGTCAATAAAAATGAACGATTAAAAAAAAAAGACAGATACCCCACCAATTTCACCTGAACTGATGTGCTCCAATAACATGTAAGAGAAATCAGACAACAGGAAAGGCAGTGAGTGGTTACTCTCTAAGTACTCAGCCTTGATTTTTGGATATCTTTGTACTTATGGGGCCGGGATTTAGCTCAGCTGGTAGAGCACTGTGCTGCAGTCTCTGAGGTCCTGAGTTCGATTCCCAGTACCGCAAAAATGGGAGAAGGGCCTGGGAATCCACTCCCAAGGCAATCCCGAAACAGTCAGCCATTGAAAACCCTATGAAGGTTGCTATGAGTCGGATACCGACTCGACGGCACGTAACAACAACAACACTGTACTTATGGGTGGGCTAGTGTTTAGCTAAGTTGGTAGAATGCTTGCTCTGTGCCCTGTGAGGTCCTGGGTTCAATCCCTAACACTACAAAAATGGCAGAAGGACTTGGCAGCCCACTCCTGAAACAATTCCAAAATAATAAGCCACTGTAAACCCTATGAACAGCAGAAAAGCACTGACACAGTGCTAGGCATGGGACAGCATTGGGGAGTGTTTCATTCTGTAGTACAAACGGTCAGTATGAGTTGGAAGCAATTCGATGGCACCTAACAACAACAATGTACTTCTGGAGTTGGATTTTCTCCCCCATATTTCTACCACTGTTACTACTCCTATGTTATTACACTTTACCTATCTTTTTACAGTTGTCATTTCCTTATTATTATTTGTGTCTTCTTGTGGTGTTCACTGTGCTCAGCTGTTTTAAAAGTATTTATTCCTTGCCTTATTCCAAAGCTTGTATTAACTTTTTAGCTTCTATTTAAAGTGTTATATTTTAGACAGGCGCAGTGGTGCACACCTATAATCCCAGAGACTTGGGAGGCTGATGCAGGAGGATCACAAGTTCTAGGCCAGATGTAACTTAGTGAGATCTCATCTCAACAACAACAACAACAACAACCAAAAAAAAAAAAAAAAAAAAAAAAGAGGGGGACTGGAAGTGCAGCCCTGTAGTAGAGTACTTGCACTTGCAAAGTATATGTAAGGCCTTGGCCCTGGGTTCAACCCCCAAGTACTACTAAAAAACAAACAAACAAAAACCTGACATTTTGACTCTTGTAAAGGTAAAGGAAATAAATTTAAATTATATATGCAATAAAAACAGGCTATGAATGAGTATCTGAGAGTATATATGACCTTTAGAGAAAGCTCTAAGATACATATTTCTGCTGTTTAGCAGCAGTGTCATATTTTCATCTGTTAAAATACAGATGACAATGGTATCTAGAACTTTTGGATGTAAGAGTGATTTTCATCTGCCCCAAGGAGAATCAAAGTTTTACTCAGAGAGCTTTGCATCTACTTGTGGCTTAGAGAGTTCACTAATAACACTCTCATGAGATGTTGCAGCAGTTAGCACCCCTGGAAAATATAAATCCCAAAGAAGAAACAATGGCCACTCACTTGCCAAAGGACAAGCGGTATGGAAGGAGGTCACTCAAAAGCACTTTTTATCTCAGGTCCTCATCTAGAAAGGCCTAATAGAAGCAAAAAAAATACTTTCGCACAAACACACATGGACACACACAAAGAGAACAGTAATATATTAACCATGACTATCTTTGAATGGAAGGATTATGGATAATTTATATTATATGTTTATCAATCTGCATTTTCTAGAGTGAACAGATGCAATTTTATAAGTAGAAAAACATATATATGTATATGTATATATGTACATGTATGTGTGTATTTATACATATAATTTCAATACTTTAAAAAGGTTAGGACAGACAATATCAGGTGAGAAAGGAAAACAGCAGAAACCTACACAGTAGATGGGATGGCTCCCTGGACCAAATTCCACTGTTGACATGGAGAGCTGGGAAAAGAAAGCAAAGACAGGAAGAACTGAGAGTTCAGAAAATAACATAAAAAATATTCAAGTTAGAAGTGGGAAAACAGCACCAGAGAGAGATGGAAATTTGACGTGGGAAGGACACAGGTAACTGGAGGTGAGATTCAGGGCAAGTCTTTTACCCCTCTGGACCTCAGTTTGTCCCTTTCTAAAATAAGTAGATTAAACCAGGTGACCTCTAATAGCTCTTCCAGTTGTAATCATTATTCCAGGTGAAAGTATTAATCCTATCATCAAGAAAAAACTTCATTTAATAAATATTCATTGAGTACTTAATCACATTTTCTAAGCTGTATTTGAAGCAGAGAATTGCCTCCAGGGATGAAAAGAACTTGCTTATCTAACTTCAAGAAGACAGATTACAAAGAGATTATTAAATAAGAAGCAGATCAAGGTGGATATGATGGCGCATACCTGTAATCCCAGCACCCAGAAGGCTGAGGATCTCAAGTATGAGGCCAGCCTGGGCTACAGAGTAAGACCCTGTCTCAAAAAATAATAATAATAAAATAAAATAAAATAAAATAAAATAAAAGGAAAGTCATGAGTTAAAATGTCTTACTGAAATAATGGCATGTAGAATCTTGGAACTCTTGTACCAAGAAGACTGAGACTTAGCCCAGGAGATTCCCGCAAACAGATGTATATAAAGCATGGGGTCTAGAACCTTGTGGATATTTGACAGATGTTAGCTGTGATTCTACTGTTATTATTACTACTGCTGCTGTTTTTGCTACTGTAAGTATAGTATATAGAGGGTTCAATGTACTTTGCCATGTATCTTTGTGGTTTAGCAAAATGAAAACATGTAGGCGGACTGACAAGCTAATTCAGGGCTTGATAAACTATGACGCATGGGCCAACCTGGCCTACTGCCTATTTTTGTGAATAAAGTTTTATTAGAACACACATATGCACATGTGCATACACAATAGTGATGTTCAACATGAGTGACATGCTGAAACTATTAAAAACAAAAGTGTGTAGCTGCCATATGCAGAGACCGTGATCAAAGAAGTGAATACTATCCCTGAACACATATTGGAATCATGGGGCACTTTTAAAAAGTTTTTTCTTGACTCTGCCATCACATTGGGTTTGACTCACAGCTACTCTCATAAGGTTTTCAATGGCTGATTGTTTCGGGATTGTTTCAGGAGTGGATTGCCATGTCCTTCTCCCATTTTACTTTGTTGGGGATTAAATCTGGGTCCTCAGAGAGTGCAGAGCAGCACTCTACCAATTGAGCTAAACCCTAGCCCTTATCTTGGCTAGATATACCAGTTGCAATCTCTAGAGGTAGCACTTAAGAATATGTAGTTTTGCCAAGGGCAGTGGTGCACACCTGTAATCCCAGTGGCTGGGGAGGTGGGAGGCCAGAGGATCTCAAGTTCAAGACCAGAGGTAGTCTGTGTAATTTAGCAAGACCCTCTCTCAAAAAAGTGAAGAAAAAAAAGGGGGGGGGGATGGGCATGTAGCTCAGTGGTCCAGCACTTGCAAAGTATGTAAATGAGAAGCACTGGGTTCAACCCCCAGTACCAAGGGGAAAGAAGAAAAAAAAAAGAATATGTAGCTTTAATCAAGCTTCCTAGGTGATTGTGAGAGAGCCAGGCCATTGTTTAGGGATCAATGATCTAGAATAAGTTACAGTAATCATTTTAGCCATGAATAGTAACAATGAGGGCCCAGATCTTTCAGTAGCCCTAAGGAACAAAGAAAAGAAAAAAATGGAAGGAAAGAATAAAGGAAAAGGAAAGAGAAAATGAAATAAAAGCAGAGAAAGGAGAAATAGCAAAAAGCACATTTTCTGAGGAGTGGTGAAGTAGATCCAGTACCACTTGGCATCAATGTCCCAGGCTGCCAATCTTGATATAGGCATCAGCGGTCAGCCAAAATAAACAAGGGATGGCTTTCAAGTAGCAACAGAAAAGAAGCAGCATAAGAACTGCACAGACCTAGGCAGGACAAGACAGATCTTATCTAGGACAATGAGTCAAAGATATTAACTTACTGGATGTTATGGCTAAGGAAACACAAAAGGTTAGTATAACACATAAATAAAGAGTCTGTACTACTAGAACATGATAAAGTGAACGTATGTTATGCAGCACATTCCATTCAACTTCTCATATTTTCAAAGAAAACTCAAATATAAAATATAAACTCTTGAGAGAGAGAAAAAAAAAAAGAGTGGAAATTTCCCACCAGATGAGTTCAGTTGAACTCAACATAAGATGTTCACTAGCATCTTCCTGACTGCTACTCTGGGAACAGGTCAAAACTCTCAATTCTGAAAGGACTGAAGAGACATAGGATTTTAAATGCTTTGGGAGACCCAGATGGAGAAACAACGAAACATCGATGAAGGAGCACCTAGACAAATTAAATTCCACTAAAAACAATCTACTCCTTTTTTTTTTTTTTTTTTTTTTTTTTTGGTACTTGGGGTTGAACCCAGGAGTGCTCTACCACTGGGCTGCACCCCCAGTGAATTTTTTATTTTTTATCTAGACAAGATCTCCATAAGTTACACAGCCTGCCTATGGCCTGGAAATCATGATCCTCCTGCCTCTGCTTCCCAAATTGCTGGGATTATAGGCATGAGCCACCATGCCTGTCTTGTTTTTGTTTTTGTTTGAGACAAGGCCTCACTATGTAGCCCAGCCTGGCCTTAAATTTGCAAGCCTCAGCCTCCTGAGTGCTAGGATTACAAGTGCGTGCCAACACACCCAGCTTGGTGATTGTTTTTGAGTCAACTTATTGCAAAGTATACAATAAAACAGAAAAGCAGATGATGAATACGTGAAAATCTGCTGGCAGACTTCTTTCCAACTTTCTCTTCCCAATGATGGCAAAAATTCTGCTGAAAAGTCTATTGATAAGTATGTATGCAGGTCCACTCCTTAGCTTAACACATCCCAACTGGGCTTTTCTCTGCCCAGCTAATTTACCTTCTCTTGTTCAGCATGCAATACTCTTGCCTGTGTGTTTTCTGTGGCTGTTTGAAGTGAATTGTTCCTCTTCTCCATCAACAGGTTACTCTGCTCAACATACCTGATACAGAAATAGGGAAAAATAAAACATTTATCAAGCATTGTATGGCAGGCACAACCCAAGGCCTATTTGATCCTCATAACACTGCTTTACACTTTCATCAAAAACAATCTGAAATCATTTTGTTTACTTTAGATCTGCAGGAATCAACTTTTGAGCCAGCAACCTGGGCCAGAAGTGAATTGTTCTGCATAATAAACAGGAACGGTATTTGAAGGGTGTATGGTAATGGGGAATGAGGGAAGAAAGAGAAAAAGGTAAGAAGGCTACAAGGAGGAAAGAAGAAAAGGAAGTCATTCTTCCAAACTCACCATGTTCATGTGTGAGACATAGTCTCACTAGTCTCATAGTGAGACATAGAGGAGAAGAGAAATACGGGAGGATGATTTTTTTTAAGTGAAATGCTGTGCCATGATATGTCCTCCTAACTCCCCAAATTTTCAGAGGGATCCATAAAAATTATAAAATGCTTAGGTTTCATATGGAATTCAACGAGGCTCTGGTTGAGTTCTGGTTGATAAAATACAGTCAGCCCACACAGAAGAGATAAGAGTTGGCATCAGAGTTTTCTAAGTATTAATACTATTTTAATTTATTTTATTTTATCTACATATTGTGTGGTGGGGGAGGGTACTTGAGGTTGAACCCAGGGCCTCAGACACACTTTGCAAGTGCCTACCACTGGGCTGCACCCCATCCCTTATTTATTTATTTATTTTTTTGAGTCAGTGTTTCCTTAAGTTACACAGGTTGTCTCTGGCCTCAAACTTGCAATCCTCCTGCCTCTGCCTCCCAAGTTGCTGGGATTATAGGCATGCTCCACCATGCCTGGCTTTTAACACCATTTTTAGAGATCAGGAAAGTAGGGCCTGCAGAAATAAACAAAATGCCCAAAGTCATATCATAAATGATGGGCAAAGCCAGGAGTCAAACACAGGTCTGTCTTATATCACAACCTACTGAACTCTTTCTACAAGCAAATAATTCACATGGCAAGCATAAAAAAGAAATAGCAGAAGTAGGGGGGTGAGGGTATAGCTCAGGAGTAGAGTACGTGCTAAGTATGCATAAGGCCTTCAGTTCAAGGCCCAGCACTGCAAAGGCAAAGAAATAGCAGAAATACATACACACTGCCCTAAACAAGCATGAGTATTACATTGAGCACTTACACATTAAACTCTTTCCAGGCCCCATACCTGTCATTACCTCTGATTTCGTTCTATTAGTTCACTAATCTTGTCATTCTGTTCTTCTATCCGACTGCTCTTATCAAGGAGCTCTTGCTTCAATCTTTCATTTTCCTAAATTCCGAATATATGATAAACAAGGTAAGTGTCTTAAAAGTGCCAAATGGAAGGGAAACAACCTGTATTGACAAGTGACACTATTGATGTATTTTGAGACAAACCTAGAACATATGTCCACACAGATGTAATAGTTAAAACATATCAAATTATACCCAACAGATACAAATCACTAGGCCAAAGGATTATATGTTTCAGTGATGACAAAATGAAGTGAGGTTCTGAAATAGGGACAGAAAACAAATTTTCCTCTTGATTGTATAATATAAGTCATATAGTACAGTCATGTAGTATACTACATAATAGAGGACAGTATAAATAGTGTAAATCACTTGGATCAAATTAAGCCATAATGGATTTTCCATAAATTTCTAACCCAAGTGTAGCATTTACCACATGCTGTCTATTTTGGGGGTAGGGAGAGAGAGCATGAGCAAGGCATCTAGGCTGAGCACTGTGTTCTTGATCACCCTCACCTGAATGATCCGCTGGATGTTGCTCATAATCATGCTTGTTTCCATTGTAACTGACATGCTAGGAACAAGCATGGAATTGCCAGCGCTATGCTTCTGTAACTCTTCGACCTAAAAAAGGATGCCAGAAAGACCATGTGACAACATTCAAAATAGAAAAATACAATTTATCCAAGATCTGACCATATTTTTGAGAGCACTAATGAGTAACATAAGGATAAGTGGATCCCAAAATGAAGATAACTATCCTTCAAGGGAAAATAAAAGCTAAGCAGGGTTGGGCCTGGTTAGTACTTGGATGGGAGACCGCCTGGGAACACTGTAAGCTTGGGAGAAGGACCTGGCAGCCCCCTCCCAATCAATTTGCAATTGAAAACCCTATGAATAGCAGAGAAGCACTAACAATAGTGTTTCACCTGTTGTACATAGGGTCACTATGAGTTGGATACCGACTCAATGGCACCTAACAACAACACTATGAATCCAGGAAACTGAAGAAGAGTTTATCTAAAGCTCTGGTGCTGTTCCCTATCGATACAGCACTTATATCCCCACTTTCAACATAGCCCCAACCCTGACTCAGTCACCTTAGTCATGAGATGATCCATTTTATCAGCCACTTTGCTGACTGCCATTCGAATTTCAGTGTTATGCTGCCGGGCTTCCGTCATGAGAAATGAAGCCATGTCACCTGATCCTAAACAGACATAAACCAAAAAGGAACTTAGGAAATTGGAGCAGAAGAAACTGTATGAGGAAAAGCCAAAGGTCTTTTGTTTTTTCTTTTTTTTTTTCATTTCTTTCTCTCCCTCTCTCTCTGTCTGTCTGTCTGTCTGTCTGTCTGTCTGTCTCTCTCTCTCTCTTTTTTGTGGTTTTAGGGGTACTGAACCCAGGGCCTTCCACATACCTTGCAAATGCTCTACCATTGAGTCACACTCCCAGTCCATGTTTTATTTTACTTTTTTTTATCTTGAGACAGGGTCTCGCTAAATTACTCAGACTGCCTGTGGCCTCAAACTCAAAATCCTCCTGCCTCTGACTGTTGGGTCCCTGGAATTACAGGTGTGTGCCACCACACCCAGGATGAATGGCTCTTTTAGTAGAGGAAAGAAAGAAATGAACATTTCCATAGACTAGGAAATACAGTAGGTAATTACACACTGTTAGGAAAAGATGTAGAAGAAAAAGCAGAGGCCAAAGGCCAAAGCTAACAATAACCAAGCTATGCCCCTGTAAAATACATCAGGGTGCTACAGACTGGTCTTAGGGCACACGTATGTCCACTTTGGAACGCCATGGCCCTGGCAGCTCAATGCTTCTCCCTTCACTCAAATACATGCCAGGCATTGTATAAGTATAAGGACACAGCAATGAATAAAATACGCTTCCAGCCCTAAGTAAACCGTGTGTGATGGGGAGATTGACATGTAAACAAGTCATTATAGCAGAGTATTTTAAGAGCAAAAAATGGACCATGTACAAGGTATAAAAGTAGCACCTTGAAAATTAACATTAGGCCCTTGGTAACATTCATATACAGCTGTGCCCCCAGAAGAAGATGGAGGGATCATGATAGTTAGGGAAGGCAATGACAGTTTTGAGGATGCAGAAGGTTTTCTCAGATGGAGAAGGGAGAGAGCTCCTGGACAAAGGCTGCACCCAGGAAGCCCTTATCACTCTGGAACTACAAGTTATGCTGTAAGATACACTTGCTTCCTCCTGCCACAGTCCTAATACCAAGGTGATTACCAAGCAAGAGAAAAACTGCAGAGCAAGGCAGTACACCATCACAGCTATTGACATTACATTTTGCTTTGTTTGTTTACACAAAACGCCCACACTTGTACATGCACACAAAATACCTGGAAAGTTACTCAAGTAACTGTTAACAATGGTTTCCTCTGGTCACCGGGGTTTAACAGAAAAAGACAATAAATTTCACCTTATATCCTTTTGTATTGTTTGATGTTTAAAAAAAAAAGTATGCTATTTTTATAGTTGAAAAGTTTTAACAAAGTAATTTGCATTTAAGTTACTGATCACCCACAAGAGTCTTCATGATTTCTCCCAATATCCTCCACTGTTTGCTTTTTTCCATTTTTCTATAAACTCTAGCAATTTTGACAGAGGAATTAAAAGGGATGATGGGAGCAAATGCAAGAAACAAGATGCAGAAAATGAGCACAGAGATTCTGGGGGGTGATGGAGAGGTTCTAAAATTAGATTGGAGTGATGGATGGACAACTCCAAAAATTTCCTTAAAAAAAATCTTTGTTCAATGCAGTGCTTTTCATAATAGCAAAGATATGGAATCAACCAAAGTGCCCTTCAACAGAAGAACGGATAAAAAAACTATGGTATATATACACAATGGAATACTATTCAGCAATCAAGAAAAATGAAATAGGGTCATTTGCAGCAAAATGGATGGAATTAGAGAAAATTATTTTAAGTGAACGAACAGAAGATCAGAAAGAGAAACAACACATGTTCTCACTCATATTAGAGCTGACTCAAAATTATAAGAAGGAAAAATTCTACTCTAAGGTCAGATCATAATAAAAGGGGGGGAGGGAAGATAAGAATGAGGTCAATATAAATGGACTAGAAATCGCATGTAATTGTTCTAACAAGATAGAAACAAAGACCACTACAGGAAAAGTTTCTATCTTAAACAGAAATGGAACCCAAGGACATATAGAAAAATACTACATAGTAAAAGATAGAGAAGACTTGGATGGGA